>JAJPGS010001899.1:600000-782111 GCA_028654335.1 Alnus rubra | reverse complement strand
TGCTTGGTAATAGCAAAATTTGATTATCATGAGTTTTTTTTATTAAGGCAGAATGGACAAAATATAAAATTTTCTTTTAATGTAAATAGTAAATAGGCCCTTCTGCTTATTTATTATTCATACTATAAAGAATTTTTTTATTATTTTATTTTTCTCTATACCTCGTTCTTTTACTCTCTCTCCTTTTTTCTTTTAAACTCTTTCTTACGTAAAATAATATTTTTTTAAAAAAAAATAGAGAGTAAAAAAGAGAATTTTTTGGGGTGTGTATAAAAAAATGAGTAGTTAAAATAAAAATTTATACTTTTTTTGTAATTATTTTAGCTATTCTTGCCTGAAATCTCGAGAGGACACGTTTGTTTTTTTTTTTTTTGTTTTTTTTGAACATGTAGCATGTGCTACTATAATTGCTTAAAGAGGTCCGCTGACTTAAAAAACAGTTACCAGAGCAGAGACAACCAAAATTTTACCAAAATTACATTTGAACATCTTTACATTAATGCTCACATCCAAATAAAAGAGGGCCAATCTAGCATCTAGCCAACAGAATTCCAATAAAATTTGAGCAATACACAGTCAGACTGTACTGGAGGAAACAAGAGGAATACACAACACAAAAACAGAGAAAACCCAAAAAAGAAGCTGCCAGCAGTGAGAGGACACGTGTTAAGGAAATTCCCAAGGGCACTGTTGGAAACCCCGGACTCAGGGTAAGGTTCAACGGCTATAAGCGGAGTAAGTCTGGACAGAGGAAGAGGAGGATTCAAACATTAAATGGGGGCTTTAAATGAGGTAATCACCTCGTTTAAAGCCCTTGTCTTACTACTCGATGTCAACCGCCGCCATTTAGGAAAGCAAGAGTTGTAGCAGGAGATGACCATCTAGGTCCGCGAGAGAGGATTAATTAGGAAAAGATAAGCATCTCAAAGTAATAAATGACTGTACGGATAAGAAAAGGAGAAGAATAACCAGATAAAAGGTAGTCCAAAGGAGAACAAAAAAAACACAGGCAAACAACTCTATTCTCTAAAAACTATCAATTCATTCTCGTTGAATTCCTTCTAACTTGATCGTCGGAGAGGGCGTGGCCGGGAAACTCCGCCGGCCCTTTGTCTTGCAGGGCATTGAAGAAATCTCTTCAAGGTTTACTGTCTCAAGCAATTAGAGTCCGTGGACCAATCAGAAGCTGACACGTCACATTACAAAAATTTAGCATCAACAACACGTTTGTTATTCTTAAAGATCGGACGAGTAGAGGTCAACAAATATTTCAGCAATTTTGTTGTTGGAATTATTTTTATTGTTCAAATTATTAATAATTTGAATATTAAATATAAAAGAAGTTTTTATAAAGTTCACTTAAATTATTATTATTTTTTTTAAAAAAAGGTTCACTTATTATACGAGCAAATGTTAGGCTGACCACCTTCTTGTTCGGGCAGTAGACCTCGTGATGACTCTCCCTAACAACCCAAATAGCAAATTACTGAAAATCAAGATCCCTCCCCATTAGAGGGATTTCTTGCTACGTAATCCTTGGAAATATTTTGACTGTTTGTATGTGTTTTGAGGGTTTTTCTTTTCTTTTTTTATTTTTTTTTATTTTTTATTTTCTGAAGAATGTTATGACGTGACCTGGTGGAGTTAGAGCTCACTCTTTTCCGGAGTCTCACTCCAAGCAAAGCACAACGCGAAGATTTTGATGAGGCTTTTTGCACTCAACCGAATCAGCTTCATTGTAACTCCGCCTCTGTTTACCTCAAACGTCGATGTTATGAATCAATGGTGTAACAGGTGAGAGTAACAGGCGTGTTACAAATGGTCGGGGGTATGCGAAATGGGTCGGCCTCGCGACGCCGAGAACGTGTTTAATGAAATGCCCAACAGAGGGCTGAAAGCGTTGCGGTTTGGGTTCAGGTCTGTTTTGTAATGACCTCTCGGCGTAGATTTGAGATTATTATAACACAACAGTATTCCAAACCACAGGGCTGCAGCGTCTTGATTTTTATGGACGATGTCCCCCCCGCCGTGATTGCTTGGCTCATGTATACTAGGGATACTAAGCGTGAACTGCATTATAGTGTAGGGACCGCTCCTAATGTTAATATTATAGACAAAAGTGGCTGGAAAAGATTGGAGATTTCCTTGCATGAAGTCATTTTCGTTAAGTTATGTCAGTATCTCGGCATACATTTTCCAATCCAATTTGAATAGAAAATGCTAACGAAGGTGTTAACTATATCCAAGTGGTAGCTGGAGGGGGTCGAGTGTCACTGTGTCAGTTTTTAAAATTTGGACGTACAAGTGCCAAAATGATATAAGTTTGGCCCGTTTGGGGTAAGTGTTTTTTTTCCCTTTTTAAATATATATATATTTCACGTTTCTCTTGTACCATAAACAAATGTAAGTTGTTTAATTGTAACCCCGTTGGCTAGTTTATGGTTGAAATTGTACCTTTTCAAACCAAGTCCCTCCATTGGTTACATGTCCTGCAATGCTCATATGAGCAATCGTTGTTCACTGTCATACGTACATGATTTCTGTGTTTTATATTGAGCTCTAATATGTATTTCGTTTTTTTTTTTCTTTTCAGCGCTGCCAATATCATCTCTCTTTCCTTTCCTTTATTTCATGGTGAGTCTATACATTAAATAGTTTATTGTGCCCTGATAGAACAAATATATTAGGCTGTAAAACCTTACTCTATAGCTGAGCATTCATTGAATATTTATAGGAGAATTACAAGAGTTCATAATAGACTAGGACTCCTATACACGCTGATCATAATAGATTAAGACTCCTATACATACTGAAAGTAGGACTCTTTAACTCCCATCTATTTACCATACAATTAGACTTAGGACTCTAGCTTAGAACCAGGAGTCTGGATGAGACCGGATGAGATAGACTTCTTATCAACCACTTTCGGATAGAATGTGCCGCACAAGACTCATACTTGGAATGAGAGTCTTGTGTTGTAGTTGCATTAATATCCTCCCTCAAGATCAACGGGGGAGATCGAACGTTGATCTTGTAACAAAAGTTTTGAAACTTGGCGGAAACAAGGGGCTTAGTAAGAACATCAGCAATCTGATCCGAACTTGGAACAAACCGAACTACTAAGGATTTATCAGCAACTCGGTCACGGACCAAAGTGAAAATCGATCTCCACATGTTTCGTACGTGCATGAAAGACTGGATTGACCGACATGTAGGTGGCTCCAATATTGTCACACCAAAGTATTGGTGGAGTAGACTGTCCAATCCGAGTTCTTGAAGAAGTGCACGTATCCAAAGAAGTTCTGCTGTGGTATTTGCAACTGCTTTGTATTCGGCCTCAGTGGAGGATCTTGAAACTGTCGGTTGTTTACGTGAACTCCAGGAGATTAAATTAGAGCCAAGGTAGACACAATAGGCACCTGTAGAGCGGCGATCATCATGAACATCCGGCCCAATCAGCATCGGAGTATGCTTGTAAGGTATTGTGAGAGTTGCGATGAAGAAGAAGGCCATGAGAAATTGTATGCTTCAAGTACCGAAGGATTCGTTTGACAGCTTGCCAATGTGGCTTGAGCGGACCATGCATGAATTGACATACACGATTTACTGCCTAGCTTAGGTCAGGTCGAGTGAGAGAGAGATACTGTAATGAGCCAACCGTACTTCGATAGAGAGATGGGTTGTCCATTGGATCACCTGTGAATGCCGAGAGAGTTGAGGAGGAAGCCATTGGAGAGGTGATCGGTTTTGCTTCATGCATATTAGTTTTCTTCAAAAGGTCCATGATATAACGTTTCTGAGAGAGCAGCAGACCCGAATCCATCTTTAGGACTTCAACACCAAGAAAATAATGGAGATCACCTAGGTCTTTGACAGCAAAATCTGCACTTAGAAGTTGTAAAAGTTCGGTAATGGCAGCCGGATCTGAGGCTGTGATGATGATATCATCAACATAAATAAGAAGATACATGGTGATTGTCTTAGTGCGATAGAGAAAAAGAGAAGTATCCGCTTTTGATCCCACAAAGCCAAGTTGAATTAGCTTGCCACTGAGTCTTGAAAACTAGGCTCGTGGGGCTTGTTTGAGGCTGTAGATGGCCTTTTTGAGTTTGCACACATGGTTAGGAAAACTAGGATGAACAAAACCTGGTGGTTGCACCATAAAAACATCTTCAGAAAGAAACCCATGGAGAAACGCGTTCTGGATATCAATTTGCTTCATGGGCCAGCCAGCTGAGTAGGCTAGAGAAAGGACTGTCCGAACTATTGTAGGCTTCACAACTGGGCTGTAAGTCTCTCCATAATCCACCCCAGCCTGTTGATGAAACCCTTTTGCTACAAGGCGAGCTTTGTGTCGTTCTATGGAACCATCAGCCTTTCTTTTCAGTTTAAAAACCCACTTTCATCCCACAATATTATGAGAAGGATGAGGAGGAACAAGTGACCAAGTCTGATTTTGAAGAAGTGCATTGAACTCGGTTTGCATAGCATTTCGCCATTCTGGAATAGGGCAGCATTGGAGTAGCATGTGGGTTCACAACTGGCCGGAGAAGCTACTGTCACTAAAGCTTGAGGAGCTGGATATCTAACTCGACCATCTGTTAGTTGCCGTGGCTACACAATGTTGTTCATGGACCGAGTTCTCATAGAGTGTACTCGAGTAGGAGCCTAATCTGCAAAGGAAGTGGAACAAGACATACTGGAAACTGCAGGAGAATGATTTGAAGAATCAGGGGTGGACAGGGAGTGAGAAGGAGAAGAAGATAAAATTGGAGGAGAGGTCGGAGGACATATAGTGGTAGAAGGAGGAGGAAACAATGAGGGAGGAAGCACAATAGGAAGAGGAACACTGGGAGACTCGGAAATAAGAGAGACCTTGGAAAAGGAAAACCGGTCTTCATGAAAGATGACATCTCTAGAGATGTACATCCGGTCAGATTCTAGATGGAGACATTTATAACCCTTGTGATTTTGGCTATACCCGAGAAAGACACATTCTTTTGAGTGAGGAGAAAATTTGTGAGAGTTATAGGGACGAAGATTTGGATAGCATGCACATCCGAAGATTTTTAGGAAATTGTAGTCGGGTGGTGTATGGAAAAGTTTTTCAAAGGGAGATTGATGATGTAACAAGGGAGTTGGCATGCGATTAATGAGGTAGCAGGATGAAAGACAAGCTTCATCCCAATATTTTTGTGGAAGATGGCTGTCAGTGAGCAATGCCAAAGTGGTGTTGATGAGATGTCTGTGTTTACGTTCTACACATCCTTGTTGTTGATGTGTATGAGGACAAGAGAGACGATGAGTAAAACCCACAGATTGAAAGTATTGATGAAGATTACAATACTCACCACCCCAGTCAGATTGAACACTTATAATTTATGATTAAGTAAATGTTCAACCATGATTTGAAATTGAAGAAAAGTGGGCATGACATCAGATTTTGCTTGAATAGGGAAAACCCATGCATATCGAGTGAAAACATCAATGAACGAATAACGATTTCCATTAATTGAAATAGTAGGAGATGGTCCCCATACATTAGAATGAATTAACTGTAAAGGTTTACAAACTTTAGAGATAGTTGGATAAAAGGTAATTGATGACCCTTTGCTTGAGCACATGCAGAGCAAAAAAGTTGGGCCTTATTGGAAATAACTGGAAGTTTAAACTGAGACAAGACACGCTGAACGGTGCGAAAAGCTGGATGACCTAAGCGCTTGTGCCAGGAGGCCGGAGTGGTGCATTCACCAACAAGAGCTTGATTTATTGACGACGACGACGACAAACTAGATGGAGAAGGAAGCAATTGATAGAGGCCATCTTTAAGGTGCCCGTGATGAAGAAGCATCCCGGTTTGTTTGTCCTTGATCAAAAAATAAGAAGAATGAAATTCAAAGAAAACTGAATTGTCAAGGGCAAATTTTCTAACGGACAAAAGTTTTTACAAATAGAGGGGACGTGCAGAAGTTGATTTAAGATGAACTTACGACGAGACAAAGGAAGAAGTGCAGTACCAGTATGAGAAATATTCAAACTTGTTCCATCACCTATGCGGATTTGGTCCTGGCCGTGGTACGCCTCTTGAGCCAAATTGAGATTCTGAAGGTGTCCGGTGAGATGGTGAGTTGCACCGGTGTCAGGATACCAGAGGTCCTCGGCTGGTAGTACAGGGGAGGAGTAATTACCCTGTGGATTGGATGGCTGGTATGACTCGTGCTGTTGGATGCCTCGGGTTGTTCCTGACGGTAGTAACAACGAACTGCCGTGTGACCGGGCTTGGCACAAATTTGGCAGTAAGGCCGAGAAGAAGCTGCATCCGGGGAGAAGTAGGAACCGCGGCCTTTGTTGCTGTTGAAGGACCCGCGGCCCCGGTTGTTATGACGACCGCCACGACCACGGAAGCCACACCAGCGAAAGGTGGAATTGCGGGTGGTGATGTGTGCAGCAGGTTGGGGAACATCAATGATCGGGATTTGTTGTTCGAGGCGCATCTCGTGAGCAAGGAGGTGGCCATAAAGTTCATCAAAGGACAGTGGGTCGACTCGAGTTGTGACCGACGTCACAAAAGGATCATATTCAGAGCCGAGTCCTTTAAGGAGAAAGGATACGCTCTCAAAATCATTGAGAGGCTGTCTGGCGGCCGCAAGCGTATCACTGAGTGTCTTGAGTCTTGATGGTCTGAAAGTACTCAGTGATCGAGCTACTGCCTTTCTTGACCGTTGCGAGCTGGAAATAAATTTGCATGACCTGAGCACGGGCCTGAGAAGCGAACATGGTGAGCAGCGTGTTCCAGAGAGAAGAAGCCGAGGGAGAGCCGACTGCATGGACGACATAGGGCTCGGACAGTGTAGAAATTAAAATACTAAGGATCATCTGATCCCGTTGATTCCAAGCGAGGAAATCTGGGTTGACGACGGTGGCTGGTGCTCCGGCAATAGTGCTGGGATTGGGAATCGTCTGGGCAGGCGGTGGAGAAGAACCATCGAGAAAGCCATAGCGTCTTGGCCTTTGATATACGCAAGAATCTGAATTCGCCAGGCCATGAAGTTGCCTTTGGTAAGTTTAATACTGAGATTATGGTTCATATTTGGGATTGGAAAGATAACAGGGGCTGAACGGGTGGTGGGGGATGCTGTGAAGTATGAGAAGCTGCCGATGTGGCAGAGGATTCGGAGTCGGAAGCCATGGATCACGACGTTAGTCGATGATTTGGCTCTGATACCATGATAGAACAAATATATTAGGCTGTGAAACCTTACTCTATAGCTGAGCATTCATTGAATATTTATAGGAGAATTACAAGAGTTCATAATAGACTAGGACTCCTATACACGCTGATCATAATAGATTAAGACTCCTATACATACTGAAAGTAGGACTCTTTAACTCCCATATATTTAGCATACAATTAGACTTAGGACTCTAGCTTAGAACCAGGAGTCTGGATGAGACCGGATGAGATAGACTTCTTATCAACCACTTTCGGATAGAATTGTGCCGCACAAGACTCATACTTGGAATGAGTGTCTTGTGCTGTAGTTGCATTAATATGCCCTTTACAAAAAGTTCTGAATAAAAATTTGGGCAATATATATGTTCAATGTTCATACACATAGGATTTATAGATGCACTCTATGGTCTGTGCTATTGGACCCAAGAAGTCAATTGGAACACACTCCTTTGCATTTAAACATTATATTCTTTTCATCGTTCTTCTCTAGACAAATTTCTATGACAGTGTATTTGAGAATATAGCACAAGTTGGTCAGAATAATTTCTCCTCTTTGGAATCCCAAAAGTCAAACCCTTATTTATCTAACCTTTACATCCTACTGAATTTCAACCATTATGCTCATTATTATATGATCCAACTTCTGCTGAACTTTTGTTATTAATTTCTATTTGCAGATTAGGGATTTTCATATTGCAAAAAGAGAGGAAGATATTGGCTACTATGCCGGTTATGTGGGTGAGATTACTTTCTATACTTAATCTTCATTAGTGGTACAATTTTCCTAATCTTAATATTCAGCGCTGCAAGAATTATTCCTAACAAGCCACTCAATATCTTGAAGGGTCTGCATTTATGCTTGGTAGAGCTCTGACATCTGTTTTTTGGGGAATTGTGGCTGATCGCTATGGTCGAAAACCTGTTATAGTTATAGGGATTGCCGCAGTGTTAGTGCCCACTTTTTGCCAATCAGTATATTTGCAATTTAAGTTTGAATGTTTTCTCCAGTACGTCTAATATGTATCTTTTTTGTTGTCCTTTCCAAAACCTTAGGGTTATATTCAACACTCTCTTTGGCCTTAGTGTAAACTTTTGGATGGCTATTACTACAAGGTTTCTTCTGGGAAGTTTGAATGGTTTACTTGGACCAATAAGGGTAAAATTTCATTGTATATTGGACTACTTCCTTTGTTTTGCTTGATCCAATATTTTTCCCATATACATTGCTTGCTAAATTACCAGGCATATGCAAGTGAAATTTTCCGAGAAGAATACCAAGCTTTAGGAATATCAACAGTGAGTCTTATTCACCTATGTATAATATGTATAGTTTTTTAAAGTGTTACATCATCAAAATTAAAGATTACGATTAATTTCAGGTTAGTACAGCATGGGGCATAGGATTGATTATTGGTCCTGCATTGGGAGGATTTCTCGCACAGGTAACTTATATTCCCTGGCCTCTTGTAGGGGAAACACATTTTGAAAATTCAATATATATTATGTTTTTTTTACATGGACACAAGGTGGAAATTGTTAGAGAATATTTTTGAGAAATTTAATCTTGTGATACAAATCCATGTTAAGGAGTGCTCTTTGTAATAGAGTGTATGTTTGGTTTAACGGTTTCAATAAGTGCGGTTTAAAAACAATTAGGGAAAAATACAATTTACCCCTTTAAAGTTTGACTACTTTTTCACTTTTACCTTCAATGTTTAAAAAGTTGCAATGTGCCCCAACAAAGTTTCCAAAATTCTCAATGTAAGCACTCCATTAGCCCTTTTTGTCTACTTTGACAGAAAATGGCTCACGTGCGCCGCACATGCATTTTTTGGTACAAAAATTTCAAAATTGCCCCATATATGCGTGTTAATCCCCAAAGTGTTTGGAAGTGGTTTCGGCCACCCCCATTTCTCCCTTGGGGGTGGCCGAACCACTCCTATGGGCATGGGAGTGCCAAGCCACCCCCATTCTGCTCAGATTTAAGTACACCATTTGCATGCTGCGTGACAACATGGATTTTTTTTCACGTTTTCAAACTGTCATTTTTTTAAACGCACTCCCAAAAGACAGTTTCTGCAATTTGGTTTAGAAACACTCGTTTGGCTTGCGAAATCGTGAGGCCAAACACACTCAAAATATCCTATTAGTTTAGGTTTCATAAAAGTTGTTCATCTATATGATATTAAAAAATACCTCCAATTGTTATTTTAATAACTAATAGTCTCAGGGAAATTGTTTTGAAAACCTAGTAGTTTCGAAGTACTAAATATATCAACTATCCGACTTAGAACGAAATTGGTTGTTAGAAAAATTACTAGCTATTAAAACTAGTCAACTATAGAATATTATATAACACAATTTGAAGTTTCTAATTTTCTTTTTAGTCTTTGCAACATAAAAACTTAAAACATATCTCAATGTTTAGATGTGTTTCTTGATTGTAGTATGTGTTTTGAGTTAGGATTGATCTGGTAAATAATCTAGAGTGAAAAGGTTTTGAGTTCAGAGTTACAAAGCTCAAAATGAACATTCAGAGGAGCTAGACTCCAAAAACTATGGTTTCAGAAAAGAAGCTAACCAAGTCATGCCCACCAGCGCCTTGCGACTTGGAGCATGTGAGGTCGAAGAGCTAAAGGATTCTTGCAATTGGGCTGCCATGCAATTCAGGCAACCCTATAGAGATGGGGTTGTGGGGTCCACATGCTGAGGCAGCCGGGGTGCGGGGCCTACATGCCAAGGCAGGTGGGTCCCGCAGCCCCTCTTGGAGGGACTGCTCAACAGCCAATTGTAGGGGATCCCGATTTGGTGTAAAAGCTTTTTACCATCTATTTTACTTTTCGATAGTAGATTTTGTATAAATTTTCAAAAAAGAAACCCAAAGACCGTGCATGGGCTTTTGTGTCCCATCACTTTTGATATTCATCTCTGAGATTTAAGTGCTGGTCCTAGGTAACCTTGCTTTGATGTTTTTAACTTGAATTGCCCTCCATTGCAATTTTCAGAAACCTAATTATTTAACAACTATTCTTTTTCTGCGACACCCACTTTGGCAGGGTGCGCTTCACCCATATAGTTTAACCTTGAAATTGTTCTTTGTATTTATGCAAACCATATGTCACAACCAAAACCCAATGAATGGATTTAGATTAAACCTGTTCATTGGCTGAGTCTGGTTTGGGCTTGGCTATACGTGTACACTAAGTAAAAAAACAAGCAGGGCCAAGCTCGACCGGCCAGGATGTTGGGCCTAATATTTAATTAGCAGCATATTTATATTTGGAAAGTATTCCTCTAATGTTTTTGTTGCACAATTTTGTCATTCAGCCGGCAGACAAATATCCAAATTTATTTTCCAAAGAATCTTTGTTTGGGAGGTAAGTGCACTTCTTCTCCAGAATATTAATATTTCATGTAAGATGCAGTCTGAGTGTATTATTTCAATATTGCTACTATTTTTTGATGTTTATAACATTCTAAAACATGACTTTATGATGCAGATTCCCATACTTCTTGCCCTGCCTTGCAATATCAATTTTTGCATTGGGAGTAATGATAGCTGCTTGCTGGCTTCCGGTATATATCATATTTTAGTTCCCATGTAGAGTTCTTTAAGTATCACTGTTTGCGTGTTTAAAGATATTTGTCATCATTTAATTTCTAATTGTTGTGTTATTCTTTTTCACAACTACTTATCATAACAGATAGAAGTTGCTTATAAAGTGCAACTTCTCTAACTTATTATAATTCAACTAAATTTTGTTATGATTTGAAAATGTTGGGTTCTTTCCCGTTTCAGATTAAAATGTCGTGGAAATCTAATCTCTTAAAATTCCTTAATGAGTTAAGTGCTTACGCTGATTTTTTTATTATAATTTTTTAAACTTGTTTCCTGCTTTTAAATAATCTTCCCTCATCAGTCATCACTGTATAGAAATTTTTACTTAAACACTTCAATATTAGGTTATTAAATATATATATATACATATATAGAGAGAGAGAGAGAGACTCTCATAATGTGTTGGATTAATTCATAATGTATATATAGCAGTTCCTTGAGATTGACTTTTTTGCACTATTATTGACTATTTACTTACTACATAATTGGTTTCCGAACTATTTGGATTTTTTCAGGAAACATTGCACATGCATGGAGAAAAGGTATCACCTGATGCCTCGGAGGAAGGTTTAGAAACTGGATCCTCTGGGTCTAATGTAAACGAAAAAACAAAACAGATTGAGGGAAGAGGTCCAATTGCCAAGGAAAGCCTCCTAAAGAATTGGCCTCTGATGTCATCTATCATTGTTTATTGTGTTTTCTCACTTCATGATATGGCTTACACAGAGGTATCTCTCATACTTTTTTTTTTTTTTTTTAACATGATTTATTTGTACTTTGCTGCATATTGTTTGTCCATTATCGTGTTTTTGTTGATAAAATATTCTTGCATATTGATTGTCCACTAATATGTTCTGCACTTGCAAATGTGAAATATCTGGATTTATCCTCTTTGCTAAGATGTGTTAAGTTTGCATGTGTTTTTAATAGGGGACACAATTTCTGTTGAATTACACAACTTGGTTTTTGTTTTTTTTAACTCTTGTCTCCTTTCCCGTCTCTAAATTTCCAATTTGGTGGTATTACTAACAACCAACATCTCTTGTAGATATTCTCCTTATGGGCTGTCAGCCCTCGAAGTCACGGGGGTTTGAGCTACTCAACCAAGGATGTTGGCAAAGTTCTTGCAATCACAGGTATACACTTTATACTACTACTTCCTTTTCAAAAAAATAAAAATAAAAATACTACTACTTCCTTTTCTATTATTATACAATAAACTTTCATTTCCATCTTTTTTGCCCTAAAAGCTTTTGAACAATTCCTTTAATCAAATATGAAGGGCCATTTCTGTACAATCCACTAGATTTTACACTAGATGAATTCTTAGAGGTCATAGCATAACTTTTCCAAAGGCATTTTTCCTCTATTAATCATGTCAAAATAAGTTTCTCATAATTGTGCTATCCTTGACTATTAGGAAACACAATTCTGTTTGAAAAAACGATTTTGACCCCAAAGCAATCACCTAGAGGGGGTGAATAGGACATGTGCAACAACAAACACCAATTAAAAATTTAATGCAGCACACAAGATCAATATTAATAACCACATAAGATAAAGATCAACTTTCACACAATCAATACATGAATTTTGTTGAGGAAGTGAACTATTTGAAGAACTCTTCAAAGATAAAATACTCCGAGGTTGCCAAACCTAGGAAATCAATTTACTAAAGAAGAATGAGAAGTTTACAATAAGTTCATACTCACAAAACTTTTGTAGATGACCCTCTATTGTACTGAACAAGTGACCCACTTGCTCGCTACCGCAGTAGTTCTCCCAGAACTTCTAGACAATTCTTCTATCTGATCTCCTTAATCGGAACTCTGATTATACTAAGGTTGTTGTTGATTGACGGTGTGGTTTGAATAAAAAACACTCCAAGAGATTACAATGAAAAGCTCTCACAACAATAATCTCTCTTGGCACACAATGAAACAAAGAGGCCAAGCACAATAAATTGGAACGGCTCTAATGGCTTTAGCAAAGACAACTTAGTGTGTATCCATTGCTGATGACACATTATGTAAGTCGTCTGTAACAAGTTGCGTCAAGATGTGTTGCTGACGGAACTCTCGGTGGGTCTTCTGTACCTATCTCATCAGGATGACTAGTTGACGCAAGTGTTGACAGAGCTCTCTAGAGTGTTACTATAAGGGTCACGTCAGAACACCTTTGCTAACGCCAGTTCAGTTCTTCAACTAACCAACTCTAGATGAAAAGACCAAAACACCTAAGTGTGAAAGGACTTACAAACCTTGTTTTAATCGCCGAATAAGTCAACACTTAAAGCTTAACACCTTTGATGGATATTAAAGGTCTATGGTTCTACAATTATAAATTCATTTAGATGAGACAGTTTTACTAATCATATCCCCCTTGCAATCTAAACATATTTTTTCATTTCCACTTCTAAAAAGAGAATTAATATGATGGTTTTATGTGCATTCCACATGGATGCAGAAATAACTTAAGAGTGAAAGGATATTTGTCCCTTGTGCACTTAAATGGCCCCCTCAAATTGCATGGAATGTAGCTATTACTTTTACACTTCAGTTGGTCTTTAGTTTGTAACGCTTCTTTTACGTTCTCACATAACTGCAAGTGTGATGGGCATGATATGGTTAATGAAAGAGTAAATTAGGTAAGAAAAATGAAAGCAACTAAGGGATTTTTAGGGTGGTATGAGAAACCTTAAGCCTCCATGGTCGGATATTTCAAGGAATCTTAGGCCTCTATGGTAGGGTATTTTGAGGCATCCTAGGCCTCATTGTAAATAACTGAATTTGGTTGAAATATGTTTGATCCCTTTTATTTTTTTTTATAAGTAAGAAAGATTTATTAAAAAGCGTAAGGCGCCTCTAAGTACACCGAGAATATACACAGGAACAACCAAAGCCAGCCCACAAAAGAAAAAACCCAAACAAACCCCCAAGAGCAACCCAAGCCCGAAACCCGCCAAAAACCACATAAGTAAAACCCTAAAACCCAAAAAAATCACCCACGACAGCCCACAAAAGAACCCAAACAAACATACAAGAAAAAGACCCGAAGAACCCTAGAGACAACCCATAAGACCTTTTATTAATGAACGTAGGGTGCCTTATATAGATTTATAAGAAGAATTGGAATGAAAATACAATTTAAAGGATAACATACTTTCATTTGAGACTCCTAATAATAATATTAGAACATCTATCGCACAAGACTCAAAGTCCCAGCAGGAGTCTTTTTTTTTTTTTTTTATATAAGTAATTGCAATTTTATTAAAAAAACAGCGTAAGGTGCCCCTATTACACACGGAGTATACAAGAAGTAAAAGTCTCACCACTGACCCGGCAAGAAGAAGCCCACAAAACAACCCAACCTTAAGGCCCCGAGAAACAAACCACAAAACCCCCCAAGGCAAACAAACCTACATCACATGGGTCTTGTCTTTCCTACACCTAGAAGAAATTTTAGAGTCGCCATAATTAACGGAGCTTTCCAGATTCAAAAGCTCCTTCTTGCCCTTAGTCTTCTGACGCTTAATCATTTCTTTCGTAATAGCCCTGAGCCTCTCGTTATGCTCCTCAGACACATTCCGCTCATACTCCTAAGACAACCTCTCCCAAAACCAGCAACCTTGTTCCTAACATCTATCTCCCACTCCGACGTTAACTTCTCATCCATCCCAGCAGGAGTCTTGTGCGGCTCAATCTGTGGAACTATCAAACTGGGACTCTACTAAGAAGTCTTCTACTTCTATCCAAAAGTCGAGTCCTATTGTTATGCTCCTCAGACACATTCCAAACATACTCCTAGGACAACCTCTCCCAAAACCCAGCAACCTTCTTCCTAACATCTATCTCCCACTCCAACGTCAACTTCTCATCCATTCCAGCAGGAGTCTTGTGCAGCTCAATCTGTGGAACTATCAAACCGGGACTCTACTAAGAAGTCTTCTACATCTATCCAAAAGTTGAGTCCTGTTGTAAAGTCCTAGTTCAGTATTGTGATAGCTAGATGAGATTTCAAGTGTTATAGTTTGAATGTATTTAGAGGTAAAAACCGGTTGCTAGACTAGAGTTAGTGTAATGCTGACTTTGTAGTCAAAGATTGGGGTGATTTACATTATTTTCTTGGTGTTGAAGTTCTCAAACAAGATTCTGGTCTTCTTCTTTCTCAACTACGCTATATCATGGACCTCTTGAAGAAGACAAACATGCATGAAGCAAAGCCTATCACTTCTCCAATGGCTTCCTCTTCAGTTCTATCTGCATTTTCAGGAGATCCAATGGATGATCCGTCTCTCTACCGCAGTACAGTGGGCTCACTACAATATTTGTCAATTCATGCATTGACCACTTAAACCACACTTACAGGCCGTTAAACAGATTCTCAGGTACTTGTGAGGCATACAATGTCTCATGGACTTCTCCTTTATCGCAACTCTTCCAATGAACTCCAAGCATACTCGGATGCTGATTGGGCTGGATGTCCAGACGATCGTCGCTCCGCCGGTGCCTATTGTGTGTTTCTCGGTTCAAATTTGGTGTCTTGGAGCTTACAAAAAAAACCAACTGTCTCTCGCTCCTTTACTGAGGCGGAATATAAGGTTGTTGCAAATATCACAGCCGAACTTCTATGGATCCGGGCACTACTTCAAGAACTTGGAGTTCGTCTCTCTTCTACACCAACTCTTTGGTCTGATAATATTGGCGCCAACTACATGTCCGTCAATCCAGTGTTCCATGCACGTACCAAGCATGTGGAAATTGACTTCCACTTTGTTCGAGATCGCGTTGCAGATAAGTCCTTGGTGGTTCGCTTTGCTCCTAGCTCGGATCAGCTTGCAGATGCTCTTACTAAACCTCTTGTTTCCGCCAAATTTCAACAACTATGTTTCAAGCTCAACGTGCAATCTCCCCCGTTGACCTTGTGAGAGGGTATTCGAACATCTATTGCACAAGACTCAAAGTCCCAACAGGAGTCTTGTGTGGCTCAATCTATGGAACTATCAAACCGGGACTCTACTAAGAAGTCTTCTACTTCTATCCAAAAGTCGAGTCCTATTGTAAAGTCCTAGTTCAATAGTATGATAGCTAGATGAGATTTCAAGTGTTATAGTTTGAATGTATTTAGAGGTAGAAATCGGTTGCTAGACTAGAGTTAGTGTTTATCTTAAACTCTGTAAAGAACCTCTATATATGATCTATGAATGCTCGGGTAGAGAGCAAGGTTTCAGATCCTATTATTTCTAAGTTCTTTCAATAAAAAATGTCCATAAAATAATGAGTTAATACGTCCATGTAGTGTCTTCCTTCTTATTTTTAGATTCCTCATGTTGGCAGCTTTCCATGCAGTTCAAGCTTCTCACGTCCGTATGGGTTCATCACAACTTCCCTAAAACAAGTAGGTTTAAGTAACCCATATTAGGTGTATCCTTTGAGATTCCAAATAAAAGTAGACTTGATAACCTTCTAATGGTCCCTCATTCACTTTAATTTGATATTTGTGCAAAAAATTACGAGTGCCCAAACATTGGTATACAAATATCAATTTTGGCTCAAAGAAAATTTCAAGATGAGACACATTTGATTATATACTTCAGTCAGCCATTTCTCGACCGTTTAGAGCTGAGTTTGTTTTAAGTTATATTTTTGTGTTGGAAAGCTTTAGAGGTTTTTTATTTCATCAATAAAAGAAGCTGCTCTGAGACTCAAAATATTTTCTCGATTTTTGTGACCAAGGTCCTCAGTCAATTGGGATCGAACAATTTTTCTATTTTTATTATAATGGTTTTCAATATACTTCTGATTCTGGTCAATGACTACTCAAACCAAAACAAACTTGAAATCCTACTAAAGTACTTTCCTTTTTGCTAACAAATTATAAGAATGTCAGTGGTTCCTTGATGCAAAAATTCAATAGTATTCATTTTGGCCTTTTCTTTTTGAGATTATATATTTACAAATTTTGCAATTTTGTTAGAAAAGATATACGTATTTTTCCGAATGAAAGAAAATATATGTATAATAAGTCCATTTTCGAACTCTTAAAAACCTTCTTGAAAGAAAATATGCGTTTCATGACTTTCATGCGAGAGGTTGGTTTGAGAAAAGCCTGAATGCTTCGTTCATTTCGCTTATTCCAAAGGCTCCTGGTGCAATTTCCCTCAAAGATTTTTGGTCTATTAGTCTTGTGGGAGGTGTTTACAAAATCATTGCTAAAGTTCTAGCAAACAGATTGAAGTCAGTGTTGGAGAAGGTCATATCCAAATCTCAGACTGCCTTCATTAAAGGTAGGCAGATCCTCGATCCGATCCGATCCTTATTGCTAATGAATGCCTTGATAGTAGAATTAGATCGGGGGAACCAGGTGTCATGTGTAAAATGGATTTGGAGAAAGCTTACGATCGTGTAAATTGGGACTTTCTATTGTATATGCTGAAACGATGTGGTTTTAGGGATAAATGGCGTTCCTTGATTGCTCATTGCATTTCTTCTGTGCGGTTTTCGGCGTTGGTCAATGGATCTCCTTATGGGTTCTTCAATAGCTCTCGAGGTTTGAGACAAGGGGACCCTTTGTCTCCCCTTTTGTTTGTGTTTGTGATTGAGGCTTTGAGCCGTATGATTTCTGCTGCGGTTAGTGGGGGTTTGCTGGAAGGTTTCAAAGTTGGTAATGCAGATTTTTCGCATCTTCTGTTTGCAGATGACATCTGATTTTTTGTAGTGCTCATTCTTCTCAGTTGCGTCATTTGCGGAGTGTCTTTCTCCTGTTTGAAGTTGCTTCAGGTTTGAAGGTTAATTTGGCAAAGTCAAATTTAATTCTTGTGGGGTATGTTGATCAAGTGGAAAGGCTAGCCAACATTATAGGGTGTGGGATTGCTTCTTTGCCTGCGAAGCATCTTGGTCTTCCTTTGGGGGCTTCCTATAAGTCCACTAATATTTGGGAAGGGGTTATTGAGAAGATAGAGCATCGACTGGCTAGTTGGCAAAGGTTATACCTCTCCAAGGGTGGTAGAGTCACCCTTATTAAGAGTACTCTTGCTAATGTGCCTACTTATTTTTTGTCTATGTTCTCTATCCCGGGGAGTGTTGCTACTTGCTTAGAGAAGTTACAACGAGATTTTCTTTGGGGGTGGAATGGGTGAAGAGTTTAAATTTCACTTGGTAAGTTGGTCAAAGTGTGTACCCCAATTTCAGAAGGGTGGCTGGGTATTCGGAATTTGTTGATGTTCAACCGCGCTTTGTTAGGCAAATGGTTGTAGCGGTATGGAATTGAGAGAGATGCTTGGTGGAGAGTTGCAGTGGATTCCAAATTTGGTAGTTTGTGGGGTGGGTGGTGCTCCCGCGAGCCTGCAGGTCCCTTTGGGGTGGAGCTATGGAAGAATATCAGGAAAGGGTGAGGGATTTTCTCTGGTTTTACTAGATTTGAGGTGGGGGATGGGATTAGGACAAAATTTTGTCATGATCTGTGGTGCGGGGATACGGTGTTGAAGGAAGCTTTTCCTGTTCTTTTTGGTATTGCTTGGGTTAAGGATGCTTCCGTTGCGGATAATATGGAGGTTTTGGGCGGCTCTATTCTGTGGAACATGAGCTTTGTTAGAGAGGCGCATGATTGGGAAGTGGATGTCTTTGCCTCCTTCTTTTAGGTCCTACATTCAGCCACGGTGAGTCGAGATCGTGCAGATAGGCTCTGGTGGGTCCCTTCCAAGAAAGGTGTGTTCAAGGTCAAGTCCTTCAGCTCCTTGGTTGGCTCTGAAGGTCGACGCTTTCCCTGGAAGAGTGTGTGCTGGACTCAGGCTCTTCGAGAGCGGCTTTTTTTGCGTGGGCGGCAGCCCTGGGCAAGATTCTTACAGTAGACAATCTTAGGAAGCGGAAGATCATCATTGTGGATAGATGTTACTTATCCAAGAGAGATGGGGAATCTATGAACCACCTTCTTTTTCATTGTGATGTGGCTTCCACTTTGTGGAATCTTGTTTTTTTCTCGGCTTGGTATGTCTTGGGTTATGCCTAGAAGAGTTATCGACTTATTTGCCTGTTGGTGGAAGGCCAAGGAGTGCTGCGGTTTGGAAGATGGTACCAATTTGCATTCTTTGGTGTGTTTGGAAGGAGAGAAATCTTAGGTGTTTCGAAGACATGGAGAATTCCTTGGAGGATATTGTTGCCTCGTTCCTTCATATGTTGTATCTTTGGACGATGGCCTTTTTGTCACCCTTGTCGATTACCAATTTTGATTTTCTTGTTCGTTTTTCTTTGCCTTCTTAGGCGTTTCCTTGTGTATACTTCCAGTGTACTTAGAGGTGCCTTATGCTTTCAATAAAACTTTATTTACTTATAAAAAAAACCTTATTGGTTTGCTTCCCAAGCTCGTCATGTTTGATTGGAGTGAATTTTTTTTATTAGTTGATATAAGTGTTTTAGCATATTGTTGACCAATCAAGTTGAGATCGAAACCTGTGTATTAATAAATCCATTTAATGAGGCATGTAATTCCAAACATGCGTCAAGGACATCCTTGCTTGATTGTGAAGTGAAAACATGACTTCTTTTATTTATCATGTGGTTCTGTGTGCACTTATCCTTTAAGCATATGATGTCTTGAGACTTAATCAACATGGACCATGTGATTTTATTTTGCTTGGTGTTAATAAGCTGGGACAATTTCCTAAATTCTAAATATTAAAGATTTAATTTAATTTAATTTATTTATTTATTTATTTTTTTTAATTTTCTTCTTTGAGTATCAAAAAATACTCCTAATTGGTATCCGTGGGCCGGCTTCAATAATATATTTTTTTTATTCATTAATTATAGATGTTCAATTATAGATGTCCTTGCTAATAGGCTCAAATCAGTGTTGGGGAAAATTATTTCGAACTCTCAGAATGCTTTTGTTGGTGGAAGGCAAATCTTGGATTCGGTTCTTATAGCTAATGAATGTCTGGATAGCCAAAGGCGGTCAAGGGAGGCCGGATTATTGTGCAAACTGGATTTGGAGAAAGCTTATGATCACGTGAATTGGGATTTCCTCCTTTACATGCTTCAGAGATGTGGGTTTGGGGAGAGGTGGAGGAAATGGATTAAATTTTGCGTTTCTACGGTAAAATTTTCCATTTTGGTAAATGGCGTCCCTTCTGGTTTCTTTCAGAGCTCGCGGGGGATTTGGTAAGGTGATCCTCTTTCTCCTCTGCTGTTTGTGGTGGTTATGAAAACGCTTAGCAGGATGTTGAATGCATCTATGCTCCAAGGCTTGCTATCAGGCTTCTCAGTGGGCTTCATGGGTATTGAAGCTTTAGTGGTGAATCATTTACTGTTTGCGGATGATACCTTAATTTTTTGTGGAGCACAGGCCAAACATGTTCGAAATTTGAGGTGTACCTTCTTATGTTTCGAAGCAGTGTCAGGGTTGAGGATCAATTTAGGCAAATCCGAATTGGTCCCTATTGGCGAGGTGGAAGATGTAGAGTCCTTGGCACATATTCTAGGATGTAGAATTGGGTCTTTGCCGATGACTTATTTGGGTATGCTGTTGGGGGTGTCGTTCAAATCTATTTCTATTTGGAATGAGGTTATTGAAACGGTGGAACGAAGGTTGGCTAGTTGGAAGAAACTATATTTGTCCAAGGGTGGTAGGGTGACTTTGATTCACAGTACTCTGTTTAGTATTCCTACTTATTATTTATCTTTGTTCCCTATTCCTGTGAGTGTAGCTAAGAAACTGGAGCGGCTTCAAAGGGAGTTTCTGTGGAGTGGTTTGGGTGATGAGACTAAATTTCATTTAGTCAATTGGCATCAAGTCTGTACTCCAATTAAGGCTGGTGGACTGGGTGTTCGTAATGTTATTAATTTTAATCAAGCCTTATTAGGGAAGTGGATTTGGAGGTTCTCTCATGAGCGCGATGCTTTGTGGAGATCGGTGATTGAGGTGAAGTATGGAGTGTGAGGGGAGGTTGGTGTTTTTTACCAGTTACGGGGCCTTATGGTGTTAGTGTTTGGAAGTTTATTCGAAGGGGGGTGGGATAGTGTTGCCAAGTTTTTGCGTTTTGAGGTGCGTGATGGGTCTCATATTCGTTTTTGGCATGATCTTTGGTGTGGGGACAAGCCTCTCAAGCTCTGTTATCCAGCTTTGTACTCTATTGCGCGTTCTTCTGATGCTTGGGTGGCGGATAATTTGTCTGTGGTAGGAGGCGTGGTTCATTGGAATGTTCTCTTTACGCGCTATGCTCAGGATTAGGAGGTGGAGATGGTGATGTCCTTCTTTGTTCAGTTATACTCTACTTGGGTTCGGCATGGGGAGGTTGATAGGGTGGTGTGGAATCTTTCCAAGAGGAGGAATTTTGAAGTGAAGACTTTCTACAAAGCTTTAGTTTGTCACGAGGCGGCCTATTTTCCTTGGAAGGGTATATGGTGGGTTAAAGCTCCGAAACGGGTGACGTTCTTTGTTTGGACAACGGCTTTAGGAAAGATCTTAACTCATGGCAATTTATGTAGGCGTGGTGTTGTGGTGGTAGAGTGGTGTGTTATGTATAAAAAGCATGGGGAGTCCGTTGATCACCTTCTTCTTCATTGTGATGTGGCACGGGTTGTTTGTAGTTTTTTTTATAGCTTGTTCGGGGTGGAATGGGTTATGCCTAGTAGTGTCTTGGATTTGTTGAGTGGTTGGGGCACTTTGCTGGGTCATGGTCATGTTTTTCGTATTTGGAAGAAGGTTCCTTTATGTGTTTTATGGGGCTTGTGGTGTGAGAGAAATTCTAGGCTTTTTGAGAACGTGGAGGTTTCGGTTGGGGCTCTTTGTAGAAATGTGCTTAATATGTTATATCTTTGGGTGTCGGCGCATAGCTCGGGTAGTATGTTATTCGCTGACTTTTTACTTTCTTGTTCTTTTCTTTCTTCTGTTTTGGGACTCTTTTGTATACTTCCTGTGTACTAGGGTTGCGCCCCTCTGCGCTTTTTATTGAATTCTTACTTATCAAAAAAAAAAAGATTGTAGTCTTTAGTTGAATATGTTTTGGCACACAACAATAGTTTGGCATACTTTAATATTGAAATTTGGTCTCTCTTTAGTTTTGAGGTGCTTGAAACTTGAACTTTTATGTTGCTTGCTTGACATAATAATTTAGTAAAAAAAAAAGCACAAAATGACATTAGTTAACTTTTTTATACAGGAGAGGCAATTCAAATTTAAATTTAAAAACATTTGTTTGATATCTATTTCTGTACAAACGCATTGCCATATTTGAAACTTAAATTGGTTTTTGCATCTGCAACTTAACTGCTAAACTAGTATTATTCACTCAATATAGTTGTTGGATTATTATTGACAACATATTGAACTTTTTAGGTTTTGGCCTTCTCGTTTTTCAACTTTCTTTATATCCGTTAATGGAGAAACTTCTTGGGACCGTTATGGTAGTTCGCATCGGTGGTGTAAGTTTTTAAACCTTCGAAGCAGATATGTATTTCGCCTTTGTTTTTGCAAAATATATTTTTCCTTGAATTTTTGTGCTTATAAATCCCATATGCAGGTTGTATCCATACCTTTGTTAGCAAGTTACCCATACATAGCCTTGTTATCTGGATTGAGCCTCGCCTTCGTACTAAATTGTGCTTCTGTGGTGAAGAATGTCTTATCTGTAAGTGCATATACATCTTGAAGATCTAATTCTAATTAACAATTGACCAAATTTATTATATTAAACCAACATTTTCATTTTTCTTTTATTTGTTCACACCATCTCTCTTTTCATTGCTATGACTTTGACAACTAAAGACATTAACATCCAATGTTGTATCACTTCCAATATTTTTGTGGGGTGGTTATAAATGGGTATCATATTTGTAAAAATAGGTTTTGAACTCTTGATATATTGGTGGTATTGGTGTTTCTTTGTGCAACAAGCTGTATGGCAAAGTGAAAGGTTAAGGTTTGCTTAGAGTTATGTGCTTTAATTGCTTAATGCATTAAGGGTCATAGACTGTGGGTATCAGGGGTTAGGTTACGTAGGGCAAGGTGTAAGCAAATGGGGTAGACCAGAGGATTTTAATAATATGTATGTTAGCAAGCTGTATGCATTGCCATTAAACATAGAACGAAATAAGAATCTGCAACTAACCTTTGTATTGATTAGCAAACATTTACAGTTTT
Organism: Alnus rubra; assembly: GCA_028654335.1. Taxonomy (NCBI): domain Eukaryota; kingdom Viridiplantae; phylum Streptophyta; class Magnoliopsida; order Fagales; family Betulaceae; genus Alnus; species Alnus rubra. The sequence continues at coordinate 759,120 of JAJPGS010001899.1, read as the reverse complement.
TAGATGCCATACTATATCTATGCATACAGAAATTGTTCTTCGATTAACATAAACAAGCAAGAATGCATTTACTGTCGTACAATTATTTTGTATAGAACGGAATAACAAAATAGAATGTAGGGAAGTATTTATGATAGCTGATTAAGGCTTCATATTCTAAGATCAATTACGTTCATTGACTCCTCTTGTAGTTTTTGGGAAGTGTTAATGTTTCTTTATAAGCAGGTGTCCATTAGCACTGGCTTATTCCTTCTGCAAAACAGAGCTGTGGTATTCTTCTTTCCTTAGTTTATATGATTTAATGTCTGCTGTTAATATTTTCTTTCAAGTGGTGATAGACTACAAGATTCGTCTTATGTCAATTCAACTGTATATTGAACAATAGGAGCAACACCAAAGAGGAGCTGCTAATGGCATCTCTATGACAGCTATGTCTCTATTCAAAGCAGCTGGTCCAGCTGGAGGCGGTGTAATGTAAGTGTCTAAATTTGTATGGCTTTTATTTTACTTATAGGTGATGGTGAAATCCATTTATGGATCATAATAGGGGTTTACATTGTCGAATGCTGAATTATAGATTGTCTTACACTACGTACTTACCTGGCGCAGAGTCAGAAGGGAATTCTGACCCAATACCGTTGATGAAACAATCCATTTTTTAGATTATTTTATAAACTATTAATATTGGTTTGATAATAGATGTAGTGAAATTTCTTTTTTGGGCCTTATTTTTTCCTGTAGTTTATATCTATATTGGTAATATTGTCATAAGATGAGTATCAAGATTACCAACGGTGGTTTTGTGGGTGAATCAGCTGACATTTGTTTGCAAGTAGGTTTTGGGTTAAACTAAAATACCCTTAATGCGATTGATATAGGCTAGGAACAGAGCATGCACATAAAATATTCATGTAACATAGGTACCATTTACATTGTTTTGTAGATTTCCATATTTGCATTAAATTTGTTTAACCCTTTTATATGGAGATGAGACTCCCAATTTATATCATTCATTCGGATATCTTGGTCTATGTAGATTTTCTTGGGCACAGAAGCGTCAAGATGCTGTTTTCCTTCCAGGTATATACTCATCTGAAACTGCTAAGGAAAATCCTTTGTCTGCATACTTATATGTCACATTCAGAGATGATTGTTATTAGCTAGTAGGCCCACAAAAAAATGAACTTAGAAAACTCATGCTAAACCAATCTATATAAAAATAAAGTAAAAAAGTGTTGTTAGAGTTGCAACAACTTTTACCACAAATTCCTTACAAACTGACGTGACGCACTTATTATATCAGCCACTAAAAAATAAAAAGAAGAAGATGCTTCGTATGAAATAAAAAGCATGCGAACTTTCTCAATAAATATGGTTTGCATGTATCTTTGCATAACCATGACTAGCTACCTGCTCTAATTTCATGACGAGCCTGATAATCATCAATAGCAATGCATCATTGTTGCTATTGTTGTTATTGTTACAATGTGAGTAGAACAATTTTCATGGTTTCTCTAACCAATATTTTATATGAAGATATATATATTACCCCTTACAACCTGCCACTCATGTATCTTGTGTATGACCTACTTTTTGAAGTGGTAAGCTACAAGTAGATTTTGAATTCATGATCTCCTGCACCCTCCATCCTATTTTTTTTTTTTGGGTGGAAATACCATTTGAGATAAAGTTAATTGGCTTGTGTATGATCTGCTTTGCTCTTTGAATGACTCCATGTTTTTTATACTTATTGGATGAAAAAATGTAAGCAATGAGTTTTACCAGTATAGTACTCTCATACAGTGATCTTAGTTGACAATTTGTGAGACTGAGCAACTTTGCAATTGGTGTTGAAATATATAGGTGACCAGTTGGTTTTCTTCATCTTGAATGTGTTGAGGCAATTGCAGTGTTGATGACATTCAAACCATTTCTTACTCAGAAAGTAAAGGCCATTCTTAGATGAATGTGATTAAATCTCATGAAATTGGTGAAGAAGATTCTCTAGACAAGCATTGATTCTTCCTTGTCGTGGTAGATCACCCAATTGATCAGTGCAATATAAATAAAAGAATCCAATGGTATAAGTATATTTATGTCTGATTTCTTCATTTGTTTCTTATCCACACTCTTTATCAACCAGATTGTATCATAATTTAATATAACGAGTGCTGCATCTAAATTTTTTTATGCCTTGATCTCCACTAGTTCCCAGAAGTCATGAAGATAGGCTTTATGGCAAGGTGCAAAAATGCGGAAAAGCTTTTTGCACAACAGTTGTGCACAATTTGTACACAATTGGAGTGGACCCATGTGATGGGTCACTGTCTTGTGTTGTGCACAATTGTATACAACTGTTGTGCACTAATCATTCATTCAAAAATGTGGGTAGAACACAACACAATAAACCTCATTTTGCTCCAAAGTGTCCTATTTTTGGCACTAGAAGGCATAGCAAAACCTATATGAGCTATGTGGATGCCCAATGCTTTCCATAGATGAAAATCATAGAAATTCGAAAATCAATTTTGAAATGCATCCCCATTTAAAGATTTATCCCTTTCATTCCTAGATTTGGATTCTTAAACCTATTGACATGTATGGTTACGACATGTCAAACGAAAGTCACATGACATATTTTCAATTAAGTAGATAGTAAGTTCACGGACATCCTTATTTGAAACCAGACAAACATGATGATGTAATTTTTTAAATTGAAAATTCAATGACTAAATTTTATTTTTTTCAAAAAAAAAAAAAAAAAACAAGATAACAATATTGATTTCGTTGATTTGGCACAAATACCGGTTGGGCAAAACGCTTCTTTATAAGGACGTAATTTTCAAAATTGAAACTCAATGACTAAATAATAACATTAAAACCTAAGGACCAAATTTGATTTTTCCAAAAATAAAAAAGAAAAGATAAACGAAACTTGAATCAGTTGATTTGAAAGCAAAACCCTTTATTAAACTTGTTGATTCACGAGAATCCAGCAATAAATGTATCAACATTTGGTTGATTCAAGATATTCCCATATCACATCAACACATGTAATTTTCATGATGTGTCTACATCAACATAGTGATTTAAGAAAAATAATACTAGATGCCAAAGTTTCTCGATCGCTTACTTGATTGGGACTTGTTGACCCTGTGGATCCGATACATGGTTCATCAATAAACCAACTCGAGAACAGTTGCATGGTACCGCACTTGATCCACTCCTTTGGCACGTTAGTAATTGTGCCCATGATTCCCTACATGAGGTAATCGCACAGAGGAGTTGTGGGATGTAGGGAGCACTGCAACAGGGAAGTCTCGAATGAAGGCGTAACACGTGACAGACGATTACGACAAAATTTGTTATAAAAGGCGATAGACATAATGTAAAACGAGACTTTCGTCACCTTCCTTTGCACACTACCTTTGCTTTCCTTCAAGTTATTCCATTTGATTCGTACTAATTTAAGCATCATAGTTGTAATGCCCCCGACCCACTAAGATTAGGTTTGTTAACCTAGAAGTCTCATAGGCGCAAAGGTCACAAATATGAACATAGCACTTATAAACATATGAAATGCATGAGTCTAAAAACCTTTATTAAACATAAATGCAGAAACGTAAAGGTATAAACATGGCATAAAGCTGTCTGAAAACTTTTCTTTCTTATACCGTTAGGCATGTATTATATAAAGAGATTAATCTTAAATCATGAAATGAAATGAAATCCACCATCTAAGTTGCATTCGGCCTCCTATTGCGTCTCAACCTAACCCGGAAATAAGAAAACAAAACTAATGAGCGAAAAAGTTCAGTAAGTAATACTCCCGACCAATTTAAAATTGATTGGTTAAGAATCTTTTCTTTAAAACATTTTCCTTGAAAACACTTAATACAACATAAGAAAAAAAATATTTTTAAACTATTCTTCGAAAAACTCTGTTTGAAAACATTGAATTCTACGTTAAAAGAGAAACTTAACATTAATTTCTTCGTAAACAAAACTTAAGAAAAATATTGTCTTCATAATTCAGTAACTGTAAAATATCTTCCTTTAAAAATGTTTACACACATCATAAATCTTCATTTTCCTTTAAACTCTTGAGTGCCCGATACACAATTACGCCTTACGTGGAAGGGTTAATTGGCAATCACTATGATCCTTAGATTATAATTCGAGGCGGGGATATGTGAACTTTATCCTTAGATTAACGATATAAATTTGTGTTTATGTGTGTGGAAGAGTCTAGAACTTTTATACGCACAGAAAATCAACAACCATATAGAGAGAAGAGACTGTATTTCCGTGAGGGTGTGTATTTTTCTTTTTTCTTCAAAAAGGAAGTATACCATAATAGGGGTTTTAATTGTTCTTTAATTTTATTTTTATGGAAGGAGTTTTAATCATTTTTTCACAAATAGTCAATTTTTTTAGGTTAAGGGAAAAATTTGCATACCCCCTCTCAAACTATAATTCAATTGACAGTGTCCCTCAAACTTTTAATTGGGACAATGTCACTCCTAAACTCCTAAACTACCAAAAAGTTGTCAATGACCCTCCAAGGCCAGCAAAAAGACAAAAATGACCTTTCAATTTTTTAAATAAGACAAAAATACTCTTATAAATTCAAAAAGGTTTTAAAAATTTCAATTTTTATTTTTAAAAAAAAAATGGAAGATTATATATTTATTTTTAGAAAAAAAAACGAAAAATTTTAATTTTTTTTTAAAAACGAAATTTTTTAAGTTCTTTGAAAAAAAACAAATATTTTAATTTAGAAAAAAACTAAAATTTTTTAAATGTTTAAATTTTTAAATTTGTCCACCCTTAGTTTTTATGTATTTTTTTTTATTTTAGTTTCTTTTTTAATTTTTAGTATTTAATTTGTTTCATTGGGGAAACATTAATGACAATTTTTGATTGTTTGGGGGGTCATTATCAATTAGATGGTAATTCGAGGCGGGGATATGTGAACTTTATCCTTATAGATTAATCATATAAATTTTCATCAATACTACTACTATTTGGGAAACTTATTTCATTGTAGACTACCTAAATTTTGGTTGCCACACACACACTTCTTATTCGTTTTAATCACACGAAGGGAATCACATTTCATTTATCGTTTTAATTACATGAAGGCGCGCACACGCACACACTTCTTATTTGTTTTAATTTCATGAATGTAACGACCCAACCCCCAATGACACAATATTGTTCGCTTTTGGCTTCCCAAACCAAACTTCCCAGGAGGTCACCCATCCTGGGATTGCTCTCGCAGAAACACGCTTAACTGCGGAGTTCTGATAAGTTTATGGCCATCACGGCTTTAAAACACGTTGTGCCATAAATGATGCATTTATACATATAAGCACATCCTCAATCTCAGGCAATGTGGGACGTCACAATCACCCCCTCTTTGGACCTAGTGTCCCCGCTGGCGTCCTTCATTGGCTTGTGCACGCTCCCCCCATCTTAGGCTGGGTAATGGCTCTGATACCATTTGTAACAAGCCACCCCCAATGACACAATATTGTCCGCTTTTGGCTGCCCAAATCAGACTTCCCAGGAGGTCACCCATCCTGAAATTGCTCTCGCAGAAGCACGCTTAACTGCGGAGTTCTGATAGGTTCATAGCCATCACGATTTTAAAACGCGTTGTGTCATAAATAATGCATTTATACATATAAGCACATCCTTATTTCTAGGCGATGTGGGACGTCACAATGAAGGGAATCACATTTCATATATCGTTTTAATTGCATAAAGGGAATCACACACACATATTCACATTTCATGTATCATTTTAATTACATAAGGGGAATCACATTTCATGTATTTGACTACTTATTTTTTTTGCTTTTTTGCTTGCTGCCTGATATCTTGAAGAAGTAGTGTAATGTTGAGAAAAGAAGACCCTCCTTCTTTAATTGCCTTCTTCGCCATCTCTGCAAGCTTTCTTGCTCTTTCTCTTCTCTCTTCTCTCTCTTCTCCTTCACCCATTATCTTCTCCACAGCCTCCTCAACATTTTCCCTCTTCACAGCCACCCCAAACTTCTCTTCCTCCCCCCATGTCAAAGCCAACTCAACTCCCACCCTCACGCCAACCTCCAAAATCTGCACGATTAGTTTCTCATTGAGAAACTGTTCCGCAAACATCGGCCATGTCATCATTGGGACGCCGGCACAAATCCCTTCCAGGCTAGAATTCCAGCCACAGTGTGTTAAGAACCCACCAATCGCAGGATGCGACAGTATCAAAACCTGTGGTGTCCAACCATGGATTATCAAACCTCTTCCTTTTACTCTTTCCTCAAAACCGTCTTCTAATAACAAATTTTCCATTTCTTGGCTTTTGTATGATCCTCGTAAGACCCAGATGAAAGGCTTGTTCGATGCTTCCAAGCCTAAACCAAGCTCCATCAACTGTGGAGGTGTTAGGCGATTAAGGCTTCCGAGACATGCGTAGATTACAAAACTCGGTGGCCTTGAATCGAGCCACTTCAAGCACTGGTTTTCATCCATGGAGGCCCTATTACCTGTTAGAATTATCCATTAAATGATTAAACTTACACTCTTTAACTTAAGCTTTTGAAATAAATTGGATGGTTTAATATGGTATCTGTAAAAGTTCTGAACTCGAATTTTGTGTTCATAATTTTTCTCTCATTTCAATTAAATATTTTAATGTTGGACATCGCTATTAAATGAAAGTTTGAGACTAAAGGGGAATGTTCTAATATGAACAATCGCTTCTCTTGATTAAATAATTAAATTTATCAATTCATATTGCTTTAATTATTCTTTTAGGATAAGTTATGATTTAACATGATATTAAAACATAAATCTTAAGTTCAAATTTTGTCTCGGTGATTCACCTCACTTTTCAATTAAATATTTCATGTGTTAGGTCCCACATGATAAGGGAGAGTCACACAGTGAAGAATGTTAAGAGCGTGTTTGAGATTGCATTGAGAAATAGAACTTTTATTTATAGAAAAAGCCTGAAATAGCTTTTTAGGAAAACTAATTTTCACGCTTTCTTCAAAACATAGTTTTCGACTTTTTCTTAGAGCATAAAAACTCAAAAAGAATTGCTTTTTAAGTTTTTAATCAAAAGGATCCATATTTGTTGACACAACTTTTTACATACTAAAATTAATTTTTAAAAGTTTTTTAACATAATCTCAAATTGTAGTATTTATTAAAGATCAACTTAACTAGTTTTATTAAGCAGATCATGAGTTTCATGAAGCTAGTAGAGGTCACTAGTTTGAATCTCACTCCTTCTCTTGCGTAGTCATGTTAAAAAAAATAAAAATAAAAACATCAACTTATGCTAATAAATGTACGGTGAATCTCCAAGGGTAGCTTAATCGGTTAGGGACCACGCTTCATAAAGTGGAGGTCACTAATTTGAATCCCTCTCCCCTTTGTCTGGACTCTCAAAAAATAAAAAATAAACAATAAACAATAAACGCACGGTGATAATTTGAGATTACCTCTGGCAGCCTTGTCCATGTCCTCCTGGCTGCACAGAGACACCGGGCCAACGCACCACACCCTTTGCCCTCTTGCCTTCCGGTATTCCTCGACATACGCCGGTTCCAACTCCTCGTAACTGTTAACCAATACTCCATATGCTTCCGCTTCAGCTTCCCTCACCTTTGCACGAAAAACATTCATATCTTTATCGTTTGGTCCTGGATTGAACGCTCCCGGCAGCTGAGCTTTTCTGAGTTCAATCCGATCCGGCAAACCGGGTACTACGAAAGTATCTGTGTCGGACAAAACATTCTCGTACACTTTGGAAACGTGCAAACTGTTAAAGCACAAGCGGCTGAAACAGTTTGTCCCGTCGAATGAAACTCTCGGAACGTGAAACTTGAGCGCCGTCTCAGCCGTCCACGGAAATTGTTTATCAGGAATTAAGCAGCTTGGAGATGGCTTCAGCTCTTCAAGCAGCTGTTCTACCGGCTGCTGCAACATGTTCATCGCCGTTACAAAATTCATGATCAAATCCGGCGAAGGAAGAGAATCTATATTCTCGCATCCTTCCGGCAAGCCGGCCTCGGCACGTGGAAACTGAATCTGGAGAAGCCGGATGGGTAGCCCGGATTTGACGGCCCGATCGATGGTGGCATTGAATCGGACGGCATTGAGCGGCGTGGTGATTATGGTGGCTACTGCGTTGCGCTGTGCCAATATTTTGGCTATGTCTATCATGGGTATGAGGTGGCCTTGGCTCATGAAGGGTATCAATACAAAGTGGAGCTGATCGGAAGATTCTGACGCCATTGTTGTCAGAGATAGAGCTCGAGTTTAGTATATATAAATGGTCTCCTTTTTTTTAACAGATTATATATGTATGGTCTCGATCTGCTTAATTTGTCGTCACTTCCATGCCAGTGACGTAAGTGCATACATAGGCATATTGAGAGAATTATAATCAACTCATAATTAATTAAGAAGAGAAACTTTCCTTAACCGTTCAAATTGTGGCAGTTTTTGTAACGGGATTAATATATTTTAGCCTCTCAAATTATCGCTCTTTCTTTGGATGCTTCCAAACTACCAATGTTTAGATTCTGGCCCTCAAATTATCACTTTCTGATTTTTTAGCCTCATCCGTCCATTTATGCCGTCAATTCTAAATAGAAATTCGAAAATACCCCTCATACACTTTGAAATTCTCACGGTTAAGGGAGGGGTATTTTCGGGTTTTTGACCAATTTCTGTTAGAATTGACGCATAAATAGACGGATGGGGCCAAAAAATAAGAAAGTGGTAGTTTGGGAGAATCACATTGGGAGGCCATCGGAGAAAATGTGGTAATTTGGGAGGCTAAAATATATTTTACCATTTTGTAATTATCCTCTTAAATTTTAAATACTCTTTAGTGTATTTATTTTTTAATTTCACTCGTTCGTTAACATTTTCTATCAAATTTTGACAAAATTCTTAACATACTCCTTTTTAAAAAATTTAAAGATTCAGATGTATGCATTTTTGTAAATTCCGTTAAATACTAACCAACGCCTAAATTCTTGTAATTTTTTTTTTCCTAAAATATATGATGGGTATTTAATATTTTGAGAATTTGACACCTTTATGGTAAGATTTAAGAAAAAAATTCTAACGGATGAGTGAAATTGAAAAAAAAATAAAAGATTAGTATATCAAATTGAGAGTTTTTAAAACTTACGAAGATAACTTTAAATGTGATGAAAGTTTCAACCGAATAATACTTCCAAAAGATGGGGATGTTAGTGCAAAATTTCTTCAACTTTTGTTGGTGATTTGAACAAGATAATGTAATCAATCGATATCTCTAATCCGAAGAGTTAACTGCAACTGTGCATGTGCCATGAATCTGCCTGTATACGTTGGGTGCTTTGGAGTGGACACAAGGAAGCAAATGGAGAAGCATTATTGAGTTAATATTATAAAACAATTTACACATTTGATTAGCAGCCAATACTTGGTCAAGTAAGTGCAATAAGAAGTATACAATGTGGATCGGGATATTTTAGAACTTAATCTAAAAACAGGATCGTCTATAATTATTTGTTCGAAGTGTAAAAAATTCGGACAGGTAATTGTAAAAGACCATTTATGAAATTCATTTGACTAAATAAAAATTAGACTGTCTAACCACTTACTCGGTCACATGAGTCGTATAAGTGATCTTTTACAATCACCTGCTCGAATTCTCTACACTTATAACGATGATAATCCAAAAATTATAGTCAGAATTTTAAGAACTCTAAAGCAAATTTGGACCTTTTATTATATTTCGAAACAATGACCATAATGAGAGAGAGAATAGTCTTATAGCGTATTGACATATATGCCTTTGCTTAACAATCTATAAGAAGTTTTTGTCGAGGGCAAAAACGTCATCTTGCTTGTAGAAATAGTGATGGTGACAAACATAAAACGTTAAAACTGAGAGGATTAGGGCAGAGTAAAAGAGGGAAAGTTATGAGGATATTCGGGAATTGAACCATATAAATATAATATAAGAGCCTAAATCAATATATATATATATATATATATATATATATATATATATATATATATATATATATATTAAAGAAAAATGTTAGAAGAACTAAGTTTTTTTACAATTAATCAACTCTTGATTAATCGGTATCCTCAACATTTCTCTTAATTAATTATTTTAATCCTCTCCAATAATTAATAAACTTCATGTCAATTTAGTATCCAAATCTTTGATAAAAGAAATTGATACCTAAAAGCTCATACGCAGGTACACACAAAACCTCATGCATACATTAATCAATTCTAAAGGATAATGGCATGCTTGGGTAACATATTTTATTTTATTATTTTTTAAATACATGTTTGAGTTGTTTTATTAAATTTGAATTCTACTCAAGTTTTATTAATTTTTTCCTATTTTATCTCAGATTTTTTAAACTATCAAAATATAATTTCAAGAAATAAATTTTCTCATTATTCACAATTTTAAATATAATAAATAAATAAAAATTCATACACCCAAACGTACCCTAAAGGTCCACTTCAGTTTCTCCGGAAGACACCGCCCATTTTGGGCCTTCACTTTAATATCTTCCTTTGTGGATTCCATGTAGTTTTACAATGACATAAATTTTCTACAAACTAGTTTATAGGAAATTTTATACAACCCACATATAAGAGTAACATGTGTCTTTTAGACATGTAAGACGCACATATTTTTTTTTATTAATGCTATTAAAAAAGCATGTGAGAAGCTCATGCTATTAAAACATCGAGTAATGATTCACCACCACCCAAAGATACTACATTTTACCACATTGTCTTTATGGCAAGTAGGTCCCCCACTACCCTTTGAGGTTTTGAAAAATGTTATTTACACATCATGGGCACAACAGCCCTTCACATGGGAATGGGCCCCACACACTGGGACCCACCCCCATGTAAAGGGCTGTTGTGCTCCTGATGTGTAAGTAACAAGTCCCATGAGTTTTTTATTTATTTTTAAGTGGGGGACCACCTTGCCACATAGACAAGGTGGTAAAAAGTGGTATCTTTGGGTGGTGGTGAATCATTACTCTAAAACATCTTGTGCTTCTCACATGCTAAGGGACACACGCCAATCTTATATGTGAGTTGTATGAAATTCTTACAAACCGATTTGTAGAAAATTTCTGTCCGTTTTACAATGGACCTTCTTGTTGGGAAGCAATGTCGTTCTCTCCAACCGCTTTTAAAACTATAGGCCGCTTGAGCGCGATATGAAAGTCCATAAAAAAATTCGAGTTTGTTTCCTTTAACAGCAATTGATTTTAGATGGAATAACAGTTCACAGTCCAATAAGTCATAAGTGATCGATATTAGAGCCAAGAAGTCATATATGAGATCGAATCACAAGAGTGTCATCGTGAGGGAGGGATTGATAGGACACAATGTTGCTCTCTTCGACCACTCTAAAAACATACATGTTAGACGACGCAATGTCAAGGTCTATAAAAGAGTTGAATCGTTTTATCTCAATTAACATTAATTGATTTTAGGTGAAATGAGAGTTCAAAGACTTCAAGCCCCCACAAACCCCATTATATTGTTTGTAGTTAAATTATAAAGATCGAGGTAGCGTTTGGGCATATTAGAATATTCTCTACTCTCGAAAGTACTCCAAGAGTACTCTATATCCAAACTTGTCTTTTGGTCAAATATCCTGCGATTCTAATTTCTTGGAGTCTTCATTATTGGGGCATAGATACCTTTGAAATAGACTCTTAAGCTGAAATTCCAGAGGATCTATTCTTCTTCTAAGATCACTCACATAGTCACGTCCTTATATGCTTAGTTTTATGTACAAATTAATGATTGTATTATTACTAAAACTATTTTATAATGTTGATGTCTCGATATTAATAAATTATTAATTTTTTTAAATAACATTTTTAAAGAAAGAATTTTGTTCTAAGAAAAGAGAAATAAGACTACAGAGACTTGCATGTTACATATGCATCCTTGGCCACGTGAAAACCTGATCAGTTTGCGCTGGCTCACATGCCTTGGCATCCACATATATATATATAATTTACATTTTCTTGTATAATCATAAATATAATAGTAAAAGCTAATTAATTAAAAATTTCAGGTTTATTGCGCAATGGAGACTTCAAGCAGGGCCCAAGGCCATCACAATTACTAAACGGCACAGTGGTGAGCAGCCACAACGCCATTCCCTTCTGGGAAATGTCAGGCTTCGTGGAGTACATATATAAAACCGGGGCAGAAACAAGGTGACATGTTGCTCGTAGTGCCGGAGGGTGCCCACGCTGTGAGGGTCGGCAACGAGGCTTCGATTAAGCAGAAAGTGAAGGTGGCCAAGGGCATGTTTCACTCCATAACATTCACCGCTGCTCGGACGTGTGCGCAAGATGAGCGCTTGAACTTGTCCGTGAATCCCAACGTAGAGAAAAATGATTGGGGGATATTGCCGATGCAAACTTTATATAGTAGCGATGGGTGGGATTCGTATGAATGAGGCTTCCAAGCCGACTATCCGGAAGTTGAATTTGACATTACCTCTGTCAACCTTGTCCATGTCCTCCTGGCTGCACAGAGACACCGGGCCAACGCACCACACCCTTTGCCCTGTTGCCTTCCGGTATTCCTCGACATACGCCGGTTCCAACTCCTCGTAACTGTTAACCAATACTCCATATGCTTCCGCTTCAGCTTCCCTCACCTTTTCACGAAAAACATTCATGTCTTTCCCGTTTGGTCCTGGATTGAACGCTCCCGGCAGCTGAGCTTTTCTGAATTCAATCCGATCCGGCAAACCGGGTACTACGAAAGTATCTGTGTCGGACAAAACATTCTCGTACACTTTGAAAACGTGTAAAATGTTAAAGCACAAGCGGCTGAAACAGTTTGTCCCGTCGAATGAAACTCTCGGAACGTGAAACTTGAGCGCCGTCTCAGCCGTCCACGCAAAAAGTTTATCAGAAATTAAGCAGCTTGGCGATGGTTTCAGCTCTTCAAGCAGCTGTTCTACCGGCTGCTGCAACAGGTTCATCGCCGGCCATTACGAAATTCATGATCAAATCCGGCGAAGGAAGAGAATCTGTATTCTCGCATCCTTCCGGCATATAGAGAGAATTATAAACCATTCATAATTAATTAATAAAAGAAACTTTCTGTAGGGTGCATTTGGAAGGACCCATGTACGTGGATCCCATATATCTAGGTCCTATATACATGGTTCTACACTTGATGTAAAGTAATGTGACGTAGGAATAACACATCCCGTTTAGAATTGGGATTTCGTAGGCAAAAAGTATGATTTTAAACTAAATCACAGAAAATAAACTGTTCAATAATTGGGTTTTTAAAAAATTGCGTTTTTAAAAAATTGTGATTTGAAAACCCAAAAAACTGCATTTTCAAATTGTAGACAATAGGGTGTTTTTTTGAAAACGTAGAATTTTAAAAGGCTAACCAACAATTTTAAAGGCCAAGCTGCGATTTTGCCAAACGTTTAACTGCGTTTTTAAAAATCACTTTTTCAAATCGCATATTTTTAAATTGTTATTTTTAAATCGGACTTTTTGAAATCGCAAACCCAAATAGAGCCTATCCTCTCAAATTGTTGCAGTTTTTTGTAATTATTCTCTTATGCTCCGTTTGTTTCAACGTAAATGTTTTTTTTTTCGTAAAATATTTTCAACAAAATTATTTTTCAGAAAAAATCAAATGATTTTCTTAAAAATATTTTTCGTCGTTTGGCTTGTACGAAAAAATCACCAACGACGTAAACTGTAATCCGGCGAACCAGATTCCAGCAAAAATTTCCCTTCAAAGGATTTTACTTGTGTCACCGTTGCATTATTAGGTGTCTTGAATATCTAAATAAGACAAACTGCTCCGTGGATATCTTTGCTTCGGAACAAAACAATTAGAATTAGGCTCGCGGTCAACTGAAATGTGTATTATCTATATAGGGAAAGAGGATTGAACTCAAACTCCAGTGCCCAGCGGTAGCAGATTCCAACAAATGTGCGTACAAGAATGAAGAATTTAAATCTATATTTTTTTCAAAAATTAAAGAGACTTTTACGGTCAAACTGAAAATTATTTCCGTTAACCATTATTTTTGCCCTCACCAAACGCCAAAAAATACTAAAAACATTTTACGCTGAAACAAACAGAGCATTAAACTTCAAAAACTTATTTAATGTATTCATCTTTTAATTTTTTCTTAATCTACTCATCCGTTAAGATTTTTTATCAAATCTTGTCAAAATTCTCAAAATACGCATGTTTTATTTTTTTATTTCTTTAAAAAAAAATTAAAGATTCTTCTTATATTATAATTTCTATATTGTATTTTTTAGTTAAAAAGCATTCTTCTTATATTTTAATTTTTAGATTTGTGTTTATGTGTGTGTGGAAGAGTCTAGAACTTCTATGCGCACAGAAAATCAACAGCCATATAGAGAGAAGAGACGGTATTTTTGTGAGGGTGTGTATTTTTTTTTTCTTCAAAAATGAAGTATACCATAATAGGGGCCTTAATTGTTCATTATTTTTATTTTTATGGTATGAGTTTTAATCGTTTTCTCACAAATAGTCAATTTTTTGGATGAAGGAAAAAAAATCCACATACCTCCTCTCAAACTACCATTTAATTGACAGTATCCCCCAAACTTTTAATTGGGACAATGTCACTCCCAAACTATCAAAAAGTTGTCAATGTTCTTCCAAGGCTAATAAAAAGACAAAAACAACCTTACAATTTTTTTAAAATAAGACAAAAATACTCTTATAATTTCAAAAAGGTTTTTTTTAGTAAAAAAAAAAAAAAATCGAAGATTATATTTTTTTTTTTTAAAAAAACGAAAATTTGAATTTTTTTTTAAATTTTTAATTTCTTTGAAAAAAAAAACAAATATTTTAATTTAGAAAAAAAAACTAAAAACTTTTAAATGTTTAAATTTTTAAATTTGTCCACCCTTAGTTTTTATGTATTTTTATTTTATTTTTTAATTTTAGTTTATTTTTTAATTTTTAGTATTTAATTTGTTTCATTGGGGAAATATTAATGACAATTTTTGGTAGTTTGGAGGGTCATTCTCAATTGAGTGGTAATTGGAGGCGGGGATATGTGAACTATCCTTAGATTAGCAATATAAATTTTTATCAATACAACTACTATTTGGGAGCCTTATTTCATTGTAAACCACCTAAATTTTGGTTGCCACACACACACTACTTATTCGTTTTAATTACATGAAGGGAATCACATTTCATGTATCGTTTTAATTACATGAAGGCGCGTACGCACACGCACTTCTTATTTGTTTTAATTGCATGAAAGGAATCACATTTCAAGTATAGTCTTATTTACATGAAGGGAATCACACAAACACATTTCATGTATCATTTTAATTACATGAAGGGAATCACATTTCATGTATTACTATTATTTGGGAGCCTTATTTCATTGTAGACCACCTAAATTTTGGTTGCCCCACACACACTTCTTATTCGTTTTAATTACACGAGGGGAATCACATTTCATGTATTTGACTACTTATTTTTTTGCTTTTTTGCTTGCTGCTTGATATCTTGAAGTAGTAGTGTCATGTCGAGAAAAGAAGACCCTCCCTCTTCAATTGCCTTCTTTGCCATCTCTGCAAGCTTTCTTGCTCTTTCTCTTCTTTCTTGTCTCTCTTCTCCTTCACCCATTATCTTCTCCACAGCCTCCTCAACATTTTCCCTCTTCACAGCCATCCCAAACTTCTCTTCCTCCCCCCATATCATGGCCAACTCAACTCCCACCCTCACGCCAACCTCCAACACTTGCACGATCAACTTTTCATTGAAAAACTGTTCGGCAAACATTGGCCATGTCATCATTGGGACGCCGGCACAAATCCCTTCCAGGCTAGAATTCCAGCCACAGTGTGTTAAGAACCCACCAATCGCAGGATGCAACAGTATCAGAACCTGTGGTGCCCAACCATGGATTATCAAACCTCTTCCTTTTACTCTTTCCTCAAAGCCGTCTTCTAATAACAAATTTTCCATTTCTTTGCTTTTGTATGATCCTCGTAAGACCCAGATGAAAGGCTTGTTCGATGCTTCCAAGCCTAAACCAAGCTCCATCAGCTGTGGAGGTGTTAGGCGATTAAGGCTTCCTAGACATGCATAGATTACAGAACTCGGTGGCCATGAATCGAGCCATTTCAAGCACTGGTTTTCATCCATGGCGGCCTTGTTACCTGTTACAATTATCGATTAAATGATTAAATTTTTACTCTTTAGCTGAAGTTTTTGAGATAAGTGGGATGATTTAATATGGTATCAAAGCAGAAGTTCTGAGCTCGAATTTTATCTCCGTCATTTTTCTCTCATTTCAATTAAATATTTATAATGTTGGACCTTGCCTATTAAATGAAAGTTTGAGTCTAAAGGGGAGTGTTCTAATTAATACGAACAATCTTTTGATTAAATAATTAAATTTATCAATCCCTATTGCCTTATTCTTTTAGGATAAGTGGTGAATTAATATAATATTAAAGCAGAAATCCTGAGTTCGAATCTTGTCTTCATGATTCACCTCACTTTTCAATTAAATATTCCAAGTGTTTGAAATTGCGTTGAAAAATAGAGCTTTTTGTCTTTAGAAAAAACATCATTTTCAAACTTTTCCTAAAATACAATTTCCGGCTTTTTTTAGAACAAAAAAAGTAAAAGAAGTGTTTTTTACATTTTTTACCGAACATATCCTTTTTTGTTTGAGACAACTTTTTATATACTATATTAATCACTTTTTGAGCTTTTTAATACAATATCAAACAAGATCGTAGAATATTGGTTAAATTTATTCTTTTCTATAAACTTAAGCTTTTAGAATAATTGTACATTTAGCAATGTGATTTCGTAAACAAAAAAATGTAATTTTAAATCAACTCGTAGAAAATTGATCATTTTAGATTGCGTTTTTTAAAATTTACGGTTATTTTTTGAAAACGCGCAATTTTAAAGGTTAAATTGTGATTTTAAAGATTAAACTACGACTTTTATCAAACGCTTAACTTCATTTTTAAAATCAGGTTTTCAAATAGCAATTTTTTAAATCGCTAACTCAAACGGCCCTAAGCAGTGATAAATATCTAGGGCTGCCAACGATGATAGGGAGATCCAAGACTTGCACGTTCAAAAGTATTTGTAGTCGGGTGCAAAAAAAGCTAGATGGTTAGAAGGAGAAGTTCATTTCCCAAGTCGGGAAAGAGATCTTGATTAAAGCAGTGGTCCAGGCGATACCCACCTACAGCATGAGTGTCTTCCTCTTGCCCAAAGCCCTATGTAAGTCTCTTAATACTCTGATGAATAGATTCTGGTGGGGTCACAAAGCTAACCACAATCGAATTTCTTAGATGAGTTGAGAGCGGTTGGGCTGTTCAAAAATTCAAGGTGGTATGAGTTTTCGGGACATAAATGTGTTTAATAAGACTTTACTGATGAAGCAAAGTTGGAGGTTGTTGACGAATCCTAATTCTTTAATCAGTGGCACGCATCCTAAAAGAGAAGTATTTTCCTTCTAGGGCTTTTATGGAGGCAAATATAGGATGTCGTCCTTCTTGCGCTTGGAGGAGTATTTGCCAAACAATAGGCGTCCTAGAGTTGGGGTTAGGTTGGAGGGTGGGAAATGGTGCTAGAATCCGTATAAGGGGTGATGCTTGGCTTCCTCCCCCTTACCCACGGTTGTTGTCACCTCCCAACCCTTCAATGAATCTGGATGATCGAGTTGCTGTCCTTCTGCATGATGATACGGGTTGGTGGAATTATGAGCTCCTTCATAGAATTTTTTATCTAGGTGAAGTGGCCCGGATATGTAGAGTGGTGGTGAGTCCTCTAGGGCAATCTGATCGGTTGGTGTGGAGGGGATCCACTGATGGTTTATTTTCAGTTAAAAGTGCCTATCATATAAAGCCTCTAGGGTTGTAAGGAGGATTATCTCTTGGCATTGATTGCTTGTCTGTAGCAGAGGTTGGTATCCTCGAATCAGCCATTACTATTATCTCTTGAGCACTGATACACGGGGGACGGTTTACCGTCTCCCAGCCTCCCCTTTTAAATAAAAAAATTGATTTTAATAAAAAAGTTATCTCTAATGTGACATCAGAGACAACTTTTTTTATTAAAATTAATTTTTTTAAGATAAAGTGGGTGTTGGGGGACGGTTCACCGTCCCGCAAAAATCATTTTCCTTATCTCTTGTTCCTTCAACCACCATTAATGATATCACCTTATTCCATCGTCTTTACTGATTTGTCAGACTCACCATTAAATTCACCAAAAAATCCTTAAAATATAATTGTCCTGCCCAGGGTTGGAATTGTCATAAGGGATGCAAAGGGGCAAGTATTAGCAGCAAAGGCAAAACTAGTTCCTATATAGTTGACCCTACAGGGGCAAAGGCAACAGCTGCATGACACACAATTTGCTTTGGTAGAGAAGTGGGGGGGTTCAACGGTTATCTTAGAGGGGGACTCTATGGTGGTGGGACGGCGTTAGCAACCATGCATACGGCCACCTTATTGAAGGTATCCGGACCATTTTCCCTTCTTTTTTACCAATTGAAGTCTCTCATGTTAGGAGAGAAGTTAATAAGGCAGCCCATGTTTTGGTTAGATGTGTTCTTTCTCAGCTTTAAGATAAGATTTGGATCACAGAATGTCCTTCCTTTATTTAAACTATTGTACTAGCGGAGCGAAATGATTTCTATTGAGTAATTCAATTCACTATTTCAAAAAAGAAAAGAAAAGAAAGGTGATAATTTGACATTACCTCTCTCAGCCTTGTCAATGTCCGCCTGGTTGCACAGAGAGACAGGGCCAATGCACCACACTCTTTGTCCTGTTGCCTTCCGGTATCCCTCGACATACGCCGGTTCCAACTCCTCGTAACTGTTAACCAATACTCCATATGCTTCCGCTTCAGCTTCCCTTACCTTTTCACGAAAAACATTCAAATCTTTCCCGTTTGGTCCTGGATTGAACGCTCCCGGCAGCTGAGCTTTTCTGAGTTCAATCCGATCCGGCAACCCGGGTACTACGAAAGTATCTGTGTCGGACAAAACATTCTCGTACACTTTGGAAACGTACAAACTGTTAAAGCACAAGAGGCTGAAACAGTTTGTCCCGTCGAATGAAACTCTCGGAACGTGAAACTTGAGCGCCGTCTCAGCCGTCCACGCAAAATGTTTATCAGAAATTAAGCAGCTTGGCGATGGTTTCAGCTCTTCAAGCAGCTGTTCTACCGGCTGCTGCAACAGGTTCATCGCCGTTACGAAATTCATGATCAAATCCGGCGAAGGAATAGAATCTATATTCTCGCATCCTTCCGGCAAGCCGGCCTCGGCATATGGAAACTGAAGCTGGAGAAGCCGGATGGGTAGCCCGGATTCGGCGGCGCGATCGATGGTGGCATTGAATCGGGCGGCATTGAGCGGCGTGGTGATTATTGTGACTACTGCGTTGCGCTGTGCCAATATTTTGGCTATGTCTATCATGGGTATGAGGTGGCCTTGGCTCATCAAGGGTATCAATACAAAGTGGAGCTGATCGGGAGATTCTGACGCCATTGTTGTCGGAGAGAGAGCTCTAGTTTGGTGTATATTTATGGTCTCAAGACTCTCAACTGCTTAATTTGTCGTCTCTTTCGTCAGTGACGTAAGTGCATACATAGGCATATAGAGAGAATTATAAACTATTCATAATTAATTAATAAAAGAAACTTCCCTTGACCTCTCAAATTGTGGCAGTTTTTGTAATTATTTAGAAAAAATGATTTTGCTTAAAATATTTTTTGGCGTTTGGCTCGTACGAAAAACTCACTAGTGGCATAAACTACAATCCAACAACCATCGCTGAACCAAATTCCAGCCAGTTTCCCCAGAATCTGGAGACGTTGCCAGATTTTGGCAAAAATTTCCCTTCGATTTTACTTGTGCTAACGTTGCATTATTAGGGGCCTTGAATATCTGAATAGGACAAACTGCCCCGTGAATATCTTTGCTTAAGAACAAAACAATTAGAATTAAGCTTGCGGTCAACTGAAATCTGTATTATTTATATAGGGGAAGGGGGCTGAACTCAAACTTCAGTGCCCAGCCAATTGTGGAGCCAAGATTTTGGTTCACAGGGGGCAAAATTAACAAATAAAATTGAACCAAAATTAATTGAAAATATTAAACAATGTAATTAACGAAATAAATAAATAATTCAATAAAAATAATTTGACAATGTTGTTCTTTTTTGTAGATATACTCTTTGGATTTGGTCTCTATCATTATGATGATAATTTGAAATTTTTTTCTTAAGCAAGCATCTATTGGTATATTTGCTAAATCTACCTCGATACGGGCTCATGTAGAGTTTGATTGAAGTTCAATAGAATCATTATTGCTATCTATAAGTTCAGATAACTTCAGTTCTCTATTTCGTACAATTAAAATGTTATTTTGTTGGCGAAGTTAAAACATAATATCAAGAATAATGTTATTTAGTATAATGTTATACGATTACTATATAACTGAGATGGCGTGGCTGCGAAAATCAGCCCTTAAATTTTTATTTTTATTTTGTAAGTATCGATCTAAACGCAAATTTTTTACTATCATCAATTTGTAAAACAACCATATAATAATTTATTAAATATCATACTCTAATAAATCACAACTTTTCACTCAAAAATCGCAAGTTTTCACTTGAAAATAAAAGAAGGAAAGAAAAATAGAATTGCAACTTTGAAACACTCAACAAGAAGTCAGCAACTAAACTTCTATTCAGACTTTAGTTTAAAAGTCAGCAAAACACAACTTTAAAATACTAGAGTTTAAAATAAACACCCAACTAAAGTACATGCAACACACGTTTTGGACTCAGGCTAGAGTTATTAAATCGGGGCGTTTTGTCAAAAATAATTAACCCAGTGTTGTGTTCATCTTCTTCTTCTTAAGAGTTAAGACCTTAACCTAAAAATGTCTTAAGCTTGAAGATCTAAATTAGTAAAAGCATGGAAGACTAAACTCTGGTTCTCTTAGTCTTGGAAAAGCTTTCCTAATATAATGTAGATGTCCCTTGATAAGTGGTTGAGAGTAGGCAACCAAGAAAAATCTACCTAAGGAAAAATTTTGGGGGTAATTGAGAGGGGCATGTGCCCCTTCTCAACCCCCTCCCTCCGAACCTGTGCCCAACGATGACTGATTTCAACAAACGTGTGTGTAAAAATGAAGAGTTTAAATTCATATCGTTTTTCAAATATTAAATAAGCTTTTACGGTCAAATTGAAAATTATTTCCGTTGACCAATATTTTCGTCCCCACCAAACACCAAGAATGCCGAAATCATTTTACGCCGAAACAAACATAGCATTAAACTTCAAAAACTCTTTTAATGTATTCTTTTTTTAATTTTTTTCAATTCCACTCATCCGTCGAAGATTTTCTATCAAATCTTGTCAAAATTCTCAAAATATACATGTTTTATTTTATTTTATTTTTTAAAAAAAAATAATTAAAGATTCAGGCGTGAGTATTTTTGCAAATTCCGTTAAATCCTAACCAATGCCTAAATCCTTGTAATTTTTTTCTTTTCTTTTTTTTTCCCTAAAAAATAGGATGGGTATTTTGAGAATTTGACACCCCTATGGTAGGATTTAAGAAAAAATCCTAAGGGATGAGTGAAATTGAAAAAAAAAAAAAAAAAAAAAAAATTGAAAGATGAGTATACTAAATTGAGAGTTTTAAAATTAAGTTTATGAAAATAATTTTAAATATGATAAAAGTTTTTGAGAATTAAGTGAAGTTTCAACCATTAATACTTCCAAAAGATGGGGATGTTAGTGCAAAATTTCTTCAACTTTTGTTGGTGATTTGAACAAGATAATGTAATCAATCGATATCTCTAATCCGAAGAGTTAACTGCAACTGTGCATATGGCCATGAATATGCCTGAATACGTGGGGTGCTTTGGAGTGGACACAAGGAAGCAAATGGCGAAGCATTGAGTTAATATTGTAAAACAATTTACGCATTTGATTAGCAGCTAATACTTGGTCAAGTAAGTAAGTGCAATAAGAAGTATACAATATGGATTAGGATATTTTAGAATTTGATCTAAAAATTATAAATCAGGATCGTTTACAATTGTCTACTCTAAATGTAGAGAATTTGGACAGATAATTGTGAGAAACTATTTATGAAATTCATATGACCAAATAAAACTTGAGCTGTCCAACCATTTACTCGGTCAGGTGGGTTCTATAAATGATCTCTTACAATCACCTGTCTGAATTCTCTATACTTTAGAGACGATCCTAATCCAAAAATTATAGTCACAATTTTGAGAACCCTAAAGCAAATTTGGACAGTTGATACATTTCAAAACAATGGCCATAATGTGATAGAGTGATTGTCTTATAGTGTATTGACATATATACCTTTGCTTAACAAAATCTATAAGAAGTTTTTGTCGAGGGTAAAAACGTCATCGTGCTTGAAGAAATGAGTGATTGTGTGTTAAGGAATGGACGAGCTATCTCAATTTATCACATCTCATTGGATGTATTGGAGTCTTCTACGTCACTTTATAGTTGGAGTCTACTACTACTTTGGAGTTTGGAGTCTTCTACGTTGCTTACTTGGTTGAGTCCTTATCATATATTTTTCTTATCTTCTTGTTGAATGGTTTAAAGTCTTTTAGTTGTTTTATGTTTCAGTATTTTCTTTTGGTTGATAGACTCGGTGTTTGAGACTTAGTTGGTTATTTAGTTTAGTTGAAGTTATCCACGTTGAGTATATCCCCGTGAGTGTTAAGCTTATGTTTTATTGTTTCATTAAAAGTCTATTGTTATCTTGGTTGGTAGAAGGATGATCGTGAGATCATCTAGGGGAGTTATCTCTTAGTGTTATCTTTCAATTAGGACTTCACGATGTAATCTTTATTTAAAGAGTTATTAGTGGAATAATAAAGCAAGCAGAATTAATCACAAATCTTGTGTTTGAAAAAGATCTAGATTCTCTCAGAATCTAAAAGGTTTAGGCTCCATCAAAACCTAACAATTTATCCAATTGTGTGATCGAGAAATCATTCACGTAATATTGTAACAAACATAAAATGTTAAAATTGAGAGGATTAGGGCAGCGTAAAAGGGAAAGTTGCGAGGATTTCGGGAATTAGACCATATAAAGTTAGTTAGGGGAAAACTTCAATTATAGCTCATGATTTTTTGTTACTTTTTGTAAAAAGGTACCCAAATTTTAAAGAGTGTCAATTTATGGTATCTATCTTTCAATTTTTTTTTTTTTTTTTTTTTTTTCAATTTCAACATTTCGTTAGAATTTTTTATTAAATCTTGTCAAAAATTTCAAAATACCCTTGTTAATTTTTTTTTTTAAAAAAAAAAATTGTAATATTTTAAAAAAGATTCAAGCATTGATATTTTTGCAAATTTCATTAAATTCTGGCCAACACCTAAATCCTAAAGGGGTACTTTGGGAATTTAACAAGATTTAACGAAAAATTTTAACGGATGGTTAAAATTGCAAAAAAAAAAATTGAAAGATATCCATCCTAAATTGACAACTTTTAAAATTTTGGTACTTTTTTATAAAAGTGATGAAAGATCGAGTTTATAAATGAAGTTATCCCTATAAAATATAAGAGCCTAAATCAATATATAAATATATATAAAAAAAAATGTTATGGATACCAAATATTTTTACAATTAATCAACTCTTGATTAATTGGTATCCACAACATTTCTATTAATTAATTATTTTAATTAATATTGAAAGGGATGAGAAATGATTACACAAGATGTGGAAATGTACAACTTCTTTTTCTTGCAGCAAATGAGCATGGAATTCTGTTTGACTATTAATATTGAAAGCCCAACTACGTACTCAAGTAACTCAACATTATTCAAGTAAAATTTCCACATTGGAAAAAATATAATAATATGATAATATAAATTACAGGAAAAAAAAAAAAAAAAAAAAGATGAGAAATCATTACACAAGATGTGGAAATGTACAGCAACTTCTTTTTCTTGCAGCTAATGAGCATGGAATTCTGTTTGACTATTAATATTTTTTTTTTTTTGTAAGTATTTTGACTATTAATATTAATGTAACACTATATAACTCCCATCTTCGCATCTTGCCTCACATCTATTGATTTGACATCTCCCTTGTTTGACTTTGAGTTTTTTTTGTTCCTTTTTTTATTTTCATTTTACTTAGATTAAATGAATCCACCCAAATTAAAAACCAATGAGAATTTGTTTTTAAATAAAATATTTAATCAAAATTATTTTTCATATTTTTCGATGTTTGATATGACAAAAAAAAAAAATTAATCAAACCGAACCGGCCAAAAACCATTTTTAATTTCAGTAAAACTATTTTTTATTTTTTAAAATCATAAATCATTTTTCGAATTTCAACTTCAACTTTTATTTCTTACGGACTATTGCCAGAACACCCCCGAAATTCCATCTACTTTTATAAGCACTACTTATTTCTTGGGTTTTCATTACTATAAGGGATATAATATAGAAATAAAAATAGGAGAATTAGGTAGGAAGAATTAGTTAGGATATGCTTCTATAATATGCTTTTAGTTAGAAATTTAATCTATGAAAAGGAACAAAATATGTAAAGAAAGATATGAAAAATGAATATTGATGAGAATCCTTTCTTTGAGAGCCTACTGCCTAGGCCTCTTGAACTGTCTTGGAGAGATTGGGCCTCTCTAAGTGCCCGTAGTTATTGTTATTATCCATTTCAATCTTCATCTTCTTCTCTAATTCCTCCATAATTCTGCTTGCTTGCTACAATTTCCATGCCATACAAGAAAAGTCCATAACAATTACTGTACGCTCCACCCTAACATAAGTGACTTCTTTATGCCAAGCACGCCTCTCCTTTCATCTGACATAACCACTCATTGGGAATACAATTTCATCACCACCCAAATATATATATATATATATATATATATATATATATATATATATATCAACTTCAGGAATGCTATATATATTTTCCATTTTCATTTGACCTAATTATATTTTTATTATTATTATTATAATTCAAAATCAACCTGACTTTATTTTATTTTTTCTCGGGATAGAAAATTAACTTAAAAATCAAAATAATGCTACACTTCACACATATTTATCACACCCAATAACATGACGTGTTTTAATCTGCTTAAATTTTTGCTTGTTTAAGCGGTTGACATTGTAAGTGACTTAAAACACGACATGCTAATGAGTGTGACATAAGTGTGATAAATGGACGTGAAGATGAACATTATTCATTCACAAACAAAACAAGAAAGCAGGAAGTATACATGGAATTGGTTGAAAACAGAAGCTATTAATCCTCCCCTGTGAAGTATCATAATCTCTGCATTACTAAGTAAGTTGGCAACCTTGTCCCCTAAAGCCCAGAATCCACATTATCAAAAAAGACATCAAGAGAGGGCATGGTAACCAATTGATCAATAAGTTATTATGAAATCTAATCTAGGTAAAGAGAAAAATCTTAGCCAAAAGATCAATCAAATAGTCATAATCACAGCATAACTTGGTAAAATGGATGACCTTGTCCCTTGATTAGAATTTAGGATCAAAATTACAACACCTTCAGCACAACCCATTACATTTTACAACTACATTATTTAACATTTCACTGGGTCAGAATATTTATCACCAAAAGCCCCCACTCAGAGAGAGAGTCTAGAGGTTAGTGCAGCAAGTAGCTTTTCATATACTTACAGGGTATCCCAGAAAAATGAAGAAGCCACTTCGATTACCTCACTTAGCCAATTATCCACAAGAACTGAGCATAAACTGAACTTTAGATGATTAGATGGTGGCTGGAAGAAAGAGGCTATGTACCAAACATCTATATAAACTCATTAGTGAAAAAGTACAACGGTGTGTGCTGAAAATTATATCGCAAATGATCTCACAGGGAAATAGACACAAGAAACATCTCATAATAGGGAGAAGCAACCCATCCACAGGAATGCAAAAGACAGCTCATTCAGAGAGATCATAAGACACTCATTCAGAGAAGGATTGGGAGAGTGCCTACATCCACCTTAAAGTAAACCAAACAGAGCACCGCAACTGCATCACGCCTACAGAGCTTCCAATATGAATACAGATGTCAGAATGGGGCTGAGGTTGTTCTGCGTAGCTGATACTTTGGCTCAGGAGGAGGAGCAGATGGCAACATATTCTCCAGCTCCTGTAAGACAAGGACCAAAGTTAAATATCGATCACACACGAGTAATAAATTGGTTGAAGCAAAAAGAAGCATATAATGGGTTCCTATTTGGATCATTCCATATAATTTTCAATCATATTCTTAAAGGTATGTACGCCATATGAATCTTGTTTGACCACTGCCACCCAATCAAAAGTAGTTGATATTTTTATATGATAAAAGTCATCACTATCTTTCCACTGAAACAAGGTTCTTCCCCGCTGCTCTTATTTTCCTATGACCAATGACTTCAGCGAAAATCTAGTTAAATTTATTAAGATATTTGCCAGATCCACCTGCGTATGTTTGATGACCAACCTACATGTATCATAACTGCTCTCATTGATAAGTTGGTATCTTGATCAATTTCCTTTGGACAGGATGACCTTGTTGGATTGACAAATTCAAATTATATGAAAGAAATGTAACTCTTAGCAAGATCAAATAGAATCTGACTTAAATAAGCCAGAAAAGAATTCCTAGAAATTTTCATAAAGAAATATCAAATCCAAACACCCACTCTCCCCTGGATTATTAAAAGAGTATTCCTAGATTCACTCTATTGTTTGTGTGCATTGTAGTTACATTAGAAGTCACTTGGGTCTTCTAGTTCTTATTTGAAAAGAAAAAGAAAAGAGAGCAAAACAAAACAAAAGAATGCTACTAGTACTATGAAAAGTTATAGTGTGAGTCCATATCTGCTGTTGCTAATTTAAAGAAATGTCCATTTAAGATGACTAAATATAATTATATATGCCACAAGAGCCATATGTATATGAATACAACGTGATAGATCCTGCTACATGCTCAAGTAATCACACCACAAACTTACCAAAAGAAAAAGAAAAGAACTAATCACACCACACAACTATAGAATATTTAAGAACTTAGAACAATATTGACATGCATGTGAGCGTGTAGAGACAAAACTATTTACTACCATATCCTCGCCGTATTGTATCCTTCTTTTTAAAAAATTATTGACTTAGTTTATTCTTCTTTTTCTTTTTCTTTTTTTTTCCCGATAAGTAAAGTATATTTCAAAAAGCGGAGAGGGACGCAACCCATAGTACACAAGATGTATACATGATACCCTAATTCAAAGAGAAAAGAGAGCACATATCTAGAAAATCAAAATAAAAACACTCAGATATAAACTATCTCTTCACTCTCCACATAAACAAGGTTTGTATCACCAACTTCTTCAAGTTAATTAAACCAATCTCACAATCTTCAAAACTGTGTGCATTCCGTTCCCTCCATAGACACCACATCAAACACAACGGAACCATTCGCCAAATCAGCATCAACATCCGGTTGCCCTTTTGCTCCCTCCAACTCCCCAACATCTCTTTCACCAATCGCAGCATTACCCGCACAACACCAAACAGCTGCAAGATCGTACTCCACAATTCTGTAGCAACCATACAATGCACGAACAAATGATCAATGGACTCTCCACAAATCTTACACATATAGCACCACTTCATTACAATAATATTCCTCTTTCGTAAATTATCCAAAGTTATAATTTTTCCTAAAGTTGTCGCCCACACAAAGAAAGCCACTCTCGGGGAAACCTTAACTTTCCAAATACTCTTATAATAGACATGTTGCATAACTGTATCCATGCTTCACAGGAAAGGACCACAGACAAGAATGCACAACATGGTCACACTAAACCCACATATTGATTCTTTCCATACTATTTTCAATTTGGTCGCAGTAGTCCTTTAAGCCAAATCCATATTTTCTCCGTAATCCTGCAATTATTTTTTTAGTTGGTAGACACAACTCATGCACCCATATGATATTCAATGGCTTCACCCTCTGTCCCTAGTCTTTGTTTTTCTTTTTTTTTGGGGGGGAAGGAAATATGTCATTTATATCTGAACCATTGGCACAACTAAATGCTTATGCCAGACTGGCAAGATTCCTTGAATGTCAAGTAAATATTAGTGCTGTAGGCAAAGGGTTAAATAGAAAATAAGGGAATAATATTCAATTGCAGAGTGATATGGCATTCAAGTTATGGTATAATTGCAGAACAGCAATCTCCACGAGAGTAAACTGACCAGAAGGTCATGAAGCTCAGAACATATTGCTAACAGGGGTCAAATGCTCTTCTTTTCTTTTCTTTTTCCCCCTCAACAAGTATTACAGAAAAAGAGGGAACTAAAGTACACTATTAGAGAACCCCTGAAATTACAAATTTACAAATAAAGGGTCCAAAATAACATCCAAAATTGAAGAAGGCAGGCTGCCTTTAACAGACATCCACTGAAACAACAAAATCATTTGTTTAACTTCCCAAAACATGAATAAAAAACATCAAATGCAAACTAGTTATGGGCTTAATAACAATCAAACACCCAGCAGAAGAAATTGAGTAACATCTGACATGCGAAATTGGAGCAAAAGTGGGAGGTATACAAATAGTTGAGAGCAAAAGTTTCTGAAGGACCAGCTTTAATGTCCTAGTTTGACAATTATATCAATAATATTTGGTCTTGGGTATTCTCAGCAAGGGATGTTCATAACAAAGTGACTGAAAACTAACAGATACCCCTACAAGATAGCTTCTTTAGCGTTTACAAATTGTTATGGAGCATTATTACAAAGTCAATAACACAAAAAACTTTTATGTCCCTAAACTATGTTTGAGGTTCCAATTCCGTATCTTAACCATTGACTGTTTCAATTTCGCCTTTGAAGTTTTAAAAAAGCCTCAATGTTACTCTTAGTCCTAAATTAAGTTTAACAAAAGCCCAACTTCTTAAAATCACCACACAACCCTTTTTCCTTTTAACTCTCTATTTTTTTTTTTTTCCAACCCTTTCTTTTACTAGACCATAAAACACAACTCAACAAGGCCATAAAAGCCACCCTATAGAAATAGGTGTGTTATGATGAGCATGCCTGTAAATTAAAAATTGTTCAGGTAACAGATTATTTATAGCAATTCTAACAGAATGTAAATGGAATAGGGAAAAAAAAAAGAGTGAGTCACAGTTCTCGTTGGCCCTCATAATTCATATATATACATATAGAGAGAGAGAGAGAACAAATACAATATTCTGGAAAATGGACATCTCACCGTAGGACATCTCATATGGACACCTCACCATAAGACAACACACTTGTAGGGACACCTCACCTCCCTCTAGAATAAAGACAGTTGTCTCTTTCTTTCTAACACTCCCCCTCAAGCTGGAGCATCTCCATTGTATAAGTCCAGCTTGGAACAAATGAACTCTTAACTTGTTAAGACACAGACTTCATAAACACATCAGCAAGTTGATTGCCTGATCATGCCATCACAGTTAGTTTCTTACTTTTCCTATAACTAGATTGCCCCCTAAAGAACGCGCAGTACCTTGTGGTAGATCTTCTATCTAAGGGAGAGCCTACCCAATCAGCATCAGTGAAACTTTCTACCCTGAGATGCCCATTTTGCTTATAAAATATACTGAGACCAGGAGCTCTCTTAAGATAAAGTACAATACAAATAACAACGTCCCAATGTTGGACCCTACGAGTCTCTACTTACTACACTGATTGCATAAGAAATATATGGTCTAATGTTTTCCAGCTCTTTTTGTTTAGCAAGGAACAAAGATGCATTGGTGGCGGATAACTTGGTGGTCCATAATGGTGTAACTCAATGGAATGTTCTTTTCACACGACAAATCCAGGATTGGGAAATGGATATGGTCCTTTCTTTCTTCGACCGATTATATTCCACTTCGATTCGTCATGGAGAGGGTGACAAATTAGTGTGGAATCCCTCTAAAAAAGGTTTATTTGAGGTGAGATCATTCTACGAAGAACTCTTTAGGAAAGATGGTCCATTTCTTTCATTCTTTCCTTGGAAGAATATTTGGCGAGTTAAGGCTCCAACAAGGGTGGCTTTCTTCGTATGGTCAGCAGCTTTGGGCAAAATCTTGACGCATGATAATTTGCGTAAGAGGAATGTAATAGTAATGGAGTGGTGTTGTCTATGTAAGAAGAGTGGGGAGACTATTGATCACTTGTTGCTTCATTGTGAGGTCGCCCGGGCTCTTTGGAGCTACGTTCTTATTTTATTTGGGGTGGAGTGGATTATGCCTCGAACGGTGTTGGAGCTAATGAATAGTTGGGGGGCGGCGATTTGGAATGGTCAACTCAAAGAGGCTTGGCGGTTAGCTCCTCTATGCTTGTTGTGGTGTATTTGGAGGGAGCGGAATGCTCGTCTGTTTGAAGATGTAGAGACGACTATGGTGGAGCTACAGAAGGGGTGGCTAACTACTTTATATTCTTGGATAGCGCCACATCATAGTTTGAGTGTCTTTACTTTTGTAGAGTTTCTAAATGTATTTCCTGTCCGACCCTTTTAGGGGCTCTCTTGTATACTTCCCGTGTATAAGGGTTGCGCCCCTTTGCGCTTTTTAATATAATTGCCATTACTTATCAAAAAAAAAAAGTAATTGTCAAATAATTTAGTCTTCCAACTAGTCGACAATAACTACTGGGGTCTTCAAATAATTCCCCCTTGTCTTTTAAAAGTTTCTGATTTATTGGATCAATAGTAACATTGACAGGCTGAATGCCCAACATTCCAGTTTCGCACAACAAATCAAGTTTTCCCAAGTCTTTGGTATGGAATCAATGTGTAGAAACTATTTCAATCTAGCAATACCATCTGAGTCATTCCCCTTATTTCAATTAGTATGCAAATGGAATACTGAATGATTTGTCTGGCATTTGTGAACATCAAACTCCAATACTGCTTCTTGTGAGATGAACCAAAAATGACTAATGGGGTGCTTGGTGACACAAGAACAGGTACCTTTTTGGAAAGCAACAGGCAACAATTCTGGCTCAAATGGTGCAACCGGATCTGAAGACAATGGGAGTAAACTTATAAGGGACCAAGTGATGGTGCAGGCAATAACTCTGAATGAGAGGTGGGTAAGGTACTCGGGATAAGAAATGGAACAGAGGAGGGTGACTCAAAAACAAAGTCGCCGGGAGAACTAACACTGAAGAAATATGGTGTAGATTCAAGAAAGATAGCATCAGCACTAGTGAAATATCGTCTTAGAACCGGACTATAATACCGATAACCCTTCTGGGTGCGAGAATAGCCAAGAAAGACACATTTAGTAGCGCAAGCATCAAGTTTATCAAAGCCAGGACCAAGATTTTGAATGTAGTAGGTACACCCAAAAATTTTTGGCGGTAAAGAAAACAAAGGCGATGAAGGAAGCAATATGGAATGAGGGGGTGCACTACCTAGAACTGAGGAAGGTATCCAAGTGATAAGATAACAAGCAGTAAGAACTGCATCACTCAAAAATTGTTTCAGACATTCATGTGAAACAAGAGAGATTGGTAACTTCCAATAAATGACAGTCCTTACATTCTGCCGCACCATTCTGATGTGGAGTGTGAACAGAAGATATTTGATGGATAATGCCTTTGCTAAACAAATAGGTAAAATAGAAGTAGACTCATACTTTTTGGCATTGTGAGACAGCAAAATGCGAATTTTCCATCCAAATTGAGTTTGAATTTCACCACGGAAAAGTTGAAATATAGAGAATAACCCAAAATGATTTTTTTTTTTTGATAAGTACGAGAAATATCATTAAAAAGTGCAAAGCACAATCAAGAACACATGAAGTATACAAGAAATGCATCAAGAGGAAAAAGAAAACAAAACAAGGAAATCATTAAAACTAAACACTAAAGGTGCGAGGAACGCATCCGACCAAGAGTACAAAGAATGAAAGAAAAAAGAAATGAGTTCCTCAGTAGTTCTTTCTCTGTTCTCGAACTGTCTATCATTGCGTTCCCTCCACAAGCACCACAAAAGACAACCAGGGACCTCTTCCACACGACCGCACTCCGAGAGCGACCACCCGTCCACCAGCAAGCGAATAAATCTACCACACGAAGAGGCATAACCCAAGACAAACTGAAGCGACTAAAGATGGCGTTCCATAGAGCGCATGCAACCTCGCAATGAAGAAGAAGGTGATCCACCGACTCCCCATTCAATTTGCACATGCAACATCTATCACTCACAATGACACGCTTCTTTCTGAGATTGTCCAAGGTAAGGATCTTCTCCTGCGCTACCGTCCAAGCAAAGAAAGCCACTTTTAAAGGAACCTTGGTCCGCCAAATACTTTTTCAGGGAAAATGAGTAGCCTCTTTGCAAGCAAGAGCCTTATAGAAAGATCTAACATCGAATTTCCCTTTGTGGGAAGGAGACCACCAGAGCTGATCTTCCCCATCACAATCCATTCTGGTAGAGTACAACAAAGAGAAAAAGGAGGCCAAAACATCCACCTCCCAGTCCTGGGCCGCTCGAAAGAAGCTAACATCGCACTGATAGGACCCACTCACCACAACCAAGTAGTCTGCAACATGTGCATCTTTGTCACGCACTATGTCATACAAAACTGGGAAAGCTTCCTTAAGGAGCACCTCACCACACCACACATCGTCCCAGAATAAGTCTAGTATGGCTGCAAAGCAAACTCCACCCCTTCCTAATATTCTTCCAACGCCCCACTCCGTGTGACCCAGGGGGATTTAAAGAACACCAACCAACCCAATTAGAACCGTACTTTGCATCCACAACAGATTTCCACCAAGCTCCTCTCTCATGGGCATAACACCACAACCACTTCCCTAAAAGAGCCTTGTTGAAAATCCTTAGATTCCGGATGCCCAAACCGCCATTTGAAATAGGAGAACAAACCTTGGACCAATTAACCAGATGAAATTTAAATTCTTCACCTATGCCACCCCACAAGAAATCTCGATACAACTTCTTTGTGCGACAAGAAACACTGGAGGGAATAGGAAACAAAGAAAGAAAGTACGTAGGAAGATTAGAGAGAGTGCTTTTTATAAGGGTAACTCTACCACCCTTCGACAGATACAACCGCTTCCAGCTAGCCATCCGCCTCTCAATCTTACCAACTACCTCATCCCAGCTGGACTTAGCCTTAAAAGGGGCCCCCAACGGAAGACCAAGGTACTTTAATGGAAGAGAAGAAACTCCACAGCCCAAGATGCCAGCCAAATCATCCACATTGTCCACATGACCCACAGGAACCAATACTGACTTATCCACAAAGGTTACAAAATAGTAAAACTTTTAGAAGCAACATGTAGTGGTCCTCATACATCAAAATGTACCAACTCAAAAGGACTTGAAATCCGACTAGAATTCCTAGTAGGGAAAGACATACAGTGAAGTTCGTCAACTTCACAAGACTCGCAATGAAAAAAAGACACATGACTGAGATTCCTAACTTGATGCTTCAAAAGAACAAGAGAATGATGACCAAGGCGACCATGCCATTGAAAGGGAGATAGAGAGGACTGGAGAGCCCAAGGTAGCAAGGTAGTTGAAAAGTCAAGCTAATAAAGGCCACCAACTTCATACCCCATACCAATCATCTGCTTCGTCCAGAGACCCTGGAATATATACAAAGAAGGATAAAAACTAACACACCGCTAAAGAGTTTTAGTAAGCTTACTAATGGATAATAAATTAAAGGGAAAACCAGGAACATGTAACACATAATAAGTCAACGTCAAGACTTAGGTGTGTATTTCCAAAGCCTACAACTTTAGCTAGAGAACCATTAGCAAGGGTAATACTCTAAGATGAAAGAATAGGTTGATAGTCAGAGACGGTGGTAGCTGAACCTGTCACATGGTCAAATGCTCCAGAATTGAAGACCCAAGGATCATGAGTAGGGGAGAGAAGACAGTGAGGAACAGTACATGACTAAGCAAGAGTAGCCGTATATGAAGAAGTGGCACGCTTATGGGCTAAAAGCTGAGCATACTCATTGCTCGAGGTAGTAATCAAATCATAATTGGATGTCTAACCCATGGTAACAGGTCTAGACGATGATAGAGAGAGGTTCTCATGAGATGACACCTGATTGGCTGTTCTAGAAGATTTACCATAGAGAGCCCATCAATAATCCATAGTATGAATGTGACAACCACAATGAGAGTATTTGTGAGATTCTCAACCACCGGATCGACCACCTCGGGAGCCACGGCTACGTGCCCTGCTAGAACCACCACAAGTTGCAACAAAAGCGGATTGGTAGCTACTTGTACTGGGACAGAATTACCACTCTTGAGCATAGCACGCTAAAGCCAAGAAAAGACATTTCGTGAAAAAATGGAAGCTCAGAACTACTCAAAATTTGCTCACGAGCAGGCTCATATTTGGCTCCAAGCCATGAAGAAAAAGAACATCAATATCTTCACATTTTTCCATGCATGCAAAATCAGATGCGAGTGATTGTAACATATTTCTTTCTTCCACCACTCTCATGGCGCGAGAATAATGTTCCTCCAGACTCCGATTTCCCTACTTGCTCCCAAAGTATTACGTAAGCACCTCATACATCCAAGTAACATTCTCGATTGCAGAATATATGTGCTTAAGGTGCTCCCGAATAGCCTTTGCAATACGAAGATGCAATAGAGTAGAACCGATACTTGGTTCAATACTCATAAGCATGAGGGACATGATTTGATTGTCTTTCTAGTCCCAAAGGCAAGAGGAATAAGTAGCTATGTTTGTTATTGCGTTTTTGGGGGAGTTTTTTGTTTGAAAAAAATGTTATGTTGTGACATAAAGGCGAAAATAGTTTTTGCGTTCTAAAGCATGTCTTATGTTTTGGGTTGTTTATTAATGTCTTTGACTTGAGAACATAAAATCAATGGAAAATATATATATATATATAAAAAAAAAAAAAAAAAAAAAAAAAAAAAAAAAACCCTCAACTACCAGCCATTTTCAATAAAGCCCCAAAAAATGATAAGCGTGACACTTTGATACATCAAACTACCAAACTGTGATACAAAGGCCACTCCGTTAGATATTCCCATCAGTTTGGATGGAAAAGTAGTCACGTGCCTTGCACATGACCACTTTTCTGTCATTCTTCCTAAAATACCCATATATTCTTTAAAACAAAAGAGTAATAACCCAAGGGTGGCCGCAGGCGGGTAGCCACCCCCATGGCTTAGGGGTCACCGCGAGCTACCCCGTTGTTAATTTTTTATTTTTAAAATAGTTTTTTAAGGGCAATTTTGGTTTTTCAGTGGTGAAATAAGAGCATTTTTTGAATTTTTTTTGTCAAAGTGGTCACGTGCCTTTTCCATCCAAACTAATAGGGATATCTAATGGAGTGGCCTTTTTGCTACAATCGGTAGTTTGATATATCAAAGTGTCACGGCTGTCACTTTATGAGGCTTTATTGAACATGACTGGTAGTTGATGGGACTTTTTTATATTTTTCCCTAAAATAAAAGATAGAAAACAAAGTCGGTAACAAACATAGCCAATGTTTTTCGACTTATCTAAAAGAAAATGATCAGACAAGCCTTTAACACGCAAAAAGACTTCAACAGATCAAGCCCCATAGACATAAATCGTTCCACTGAACTTACAAGACAACAAATTTTCATTTGGTTTTGGTATTTTCCTCCTCTCTTTTTGGCAGTTTTTGAAGTTTTCGGCTGATTTTGGCTCTGTTTTGACCTATTTAGGCTTGCTTTCTGCCTATTTCAACCGGTTTCAGCTTATTTTGTGCGGTCACTCTGTTTTTTGGCTGGTTCAGCTTATTTTTCAGCCGATTTCGTTGTTTTTCAACCAATTTCCAGCTGATTCTTTCATTTTTTTTGACCTTCTTATCATAGATTTTCACCTACCCAAAGTGAAATGGTTATCAAGTCTGACCTCATTCCAACCACCAGTGTTTAAGGTCGACTCATATTCAGGTCGATCCAATTCGGATATGTGCCGGGGCTGAAAGCGGGTTTGGGCCTAAGCTAAAGAGTGGCTCTTTTTCTTTTTTCTTTCTAGATATGGGCTTGGGCTGACCTTAGTTGGTTGAGCTCGAGCTGGATGATTGAGCTTGAACTGCTCTGTTTGGGCTTTCTCATGATTTAGGTTGGTGTTTGGGTGGGTTTGTAGGATTAGATCCGAATGTGTGTGATTGGACCGGGCTGCAGTTCGTATTTAAAAGTGAGAACGGGTTGGGCTTAGAGTCGGCCAAAGAGTGAAAGTGGAATAAGGCTATTCTGGGATAAGAAATTAAACTTAAACCGAGTTTATCCTTACCTCAGATAGGAATAGGACACACCTGCAACCAATCACTGGTTTTCTTCAAAACTCGTCGGAGATTCGCCAACGACAACTAGATGTCGCCAATAAAACCTACGAAAACAACTACAGAGGCTAACAAAGACTAGAACAACAACAAAAAAGAGATCAAAGCAACAACCACAAGCCACCACACTTCACTGGAGAACCACTACAATACCAGATTATGCAGTGATTCCACCACCAGAAGGCACAAACATCTCTGACCACCACAATGAATGCCTAATCACAACTTTCGATGGCGTCTTCATCCAATGATCATGGTAACGAAGGCGCCATCGGCCTCCACACGAGAGTCACAACTTTGATCCTGCTAAATAGTCAGCCGAACTAAGAAAAAGAAAATTGGGGATTTACAAGTTGACACAAATTAAAAATGGAACAAAAAGAAGGATTTTACAGGCTTAATACCATGTAATAGAATGCAAATGAAATAGGGAATTACAAAAGAGCGTCACAGTTTTAGCTGGACCTCATAATTTGTTAGTGCAACAGCTTTCGCTCTAGTGCGCTTATCCGTTGCTTGTTTGGTGAACAAATACAATATTCTGGAAAATGGACACCTATAGGAAAATGCATAGGTACACCTCATATGAACACCTTAGCATAGGACAACTCACTCATAGGGACACCTCACCTCCTTCTAGAATATGGACACTTTTCCCTTTATTTCTAACACTTCCCCTCAAGCTAAAGCATATATATATATATATATATATACTTGGAACAAATGAAAAGAAAGGTCCTATTACTAGCCCTCCACGCTCAAACCAAATTGGGGGAAGAAATCACTTTGTGGGGGGCGGGGGATTTTTTAAAAATCTTCAGTTTTTATATCTTGTTTTTTCATTCCTAATTTCTTCCCTGGGAAAACAAGACAAAAAAGAACAATCTTTAAACAAATAAATTGTCATTTTCCATTTCTCATCTGCCTCAAAAATGATAAAATCATAAGTCTACTATAATTTTTGTTTTTTTTTTTTTTATAAGTAAGGTCTGCTATAAATCTTACAAAAGCCAGCTATGCTTCCGTCTTTTTTTCTAATTAATAGATATAATTGACACAACCATACAGGATCGATCCCGTGACCATACCCCCCACCCCTTGTTTTAGAGGGCAGGAGACCCTGTAATATTGTTAAATTGATCCTCCAATGCTCAAATAAAATTTTCTCATATCCACAAGCTATTGGTTTTAAAAAATTATCCACCAAGTTTCAAAATGGAGTAGTAAAATAAGCCTCCAGCTACACTGCAATTCCAAAGTGCCAGTGTGAGTGTCTGACGACAAGCATGTAGATGAAACCATATAATCTGCTAAGGGAAAATATGTCAGTGTCTGTTACCGACGAGCCTTGTGTAAAAACATAATGCATGCAGCTTCTAATCTTCCAGACACAGAATTAGCATAGGAACTGCTAGTAAGATGGTCTACAACCATGCAGAACATATACGGATATGACACTTCCTGGTACGTACACAGTACTACAACTTTTGTAACATATCTGTTACTTCTTCTTGGGTACTCTTGAATGAGTACCAGATACACCTTAAGGATATGACCTTTTTTAAGCATATAAATGGACATAATTGTAACAGGAAAACATGAAGGGTTTATGACATTTTTTTTTATTAATGTAGCTTGCATGATTAAATAACTATAGCAAATTTAAAAGTGTAACAGAAAAATTACTATATATGAAAATATCATATTTTTATGGGAAAAGTAAATTAACCCCCCTCTAATTACTAAACAATTTGCAACGTCCCCCCGAACTTTCAATTTGTGTAGTGTCTGCCCCCCAAACTACCATTGGATTGGGGTTGCAATGTCTCTCGTTTGCGTTAAAATGACAAGATTACCCTTGATTAAAAAAAATAGAATTTTTTTATTTTTTTTAAAAATAAAAAGACAAAATTAAAAATTAAAACAGAAAAACAACAAACAAAGAATAAAAGCAAAAAAAAATTCAGGAAAATGACTTTTTCCTTTTTTCTAAACTTTTTGTTAGGTGTATTTTTGCCATTTTTTGCACAAAAGGGGGACATTGCAACCCCAATGGTATTTTGGCAGGGGGGAGGGGGACATTGTAGAAATTGGAAGTTCAAGGGGACATCGCAAATTGCTTGGAAGTTAAAGGGGATAAATGTATTTTTTTTCCTATTTTTATTTATAAGCATTCCCATCCGTAATGGATATTACTTTTTCAAAAATTTCATGTTAACACATCTGCATCGGAACACACCCATAATCCACAACCCACATCCACGCTTCCTAAGACTTCTAATTTGCTTTACATCAGCAGTTGAAAAGATAGCAGACTACCATTACGCTTTTGAGACGAGATAAATAAATAAAAGTAAGATAAACCCAAACAATATGTCAATATCTTAAACAAAGAACCTAACCTTCCGTTTCCGGAGCCTTTCATTTTCCTCTTCCAGACGTGAAACTTTGTTCTCCAGTTCATTAGTGTAAGCCTATTATAGTGATCTTTCAGGTCATTGGAAAATCCAGAAAACAAAAACTGAAAAGGAAAAAGGTAAAGAAAACACTGCAACGCATTTGAAACAACCAACACTTTTGAAAGCCAACCTGCTTCCTTGCTCGTGAACGGGCAGCAGATTCACGGTTCTTGATCATCCTCTTCTGCCTTCTCTCAACGGTCTTCTCAACCACGTCCTCTGGCATGCCTCTCTTCCTCCCATGCGTCTGTGTGTCTGATAATGTTCCCATCAAAGGGGAAGTTAATGCTAACTGATTTTCTGGATATGGAACATCCATCACAGCACCAGCCGCCATCTGCAGTGGTATAGGCTGGCCCGGCATATAAATCCCCATCATACTCTGCTGTGGCTGCTGATATTGTTGTTGTGGATACTGCATCCACTGACCTTGCTGTTGAAACTGCGGCACTACATTCTGATCAACCCCAACAGGACCAGCACCTTTTTTATCCGAAGATGTTTCAGCCACAACTCCTGCTTTCACCAAGAAATCCTCCAATGTCATCTCTCCCAAAGTTGGCTGCCGGTCCCGAGACTTCTTTTCCTCACTATTCTTGCTTTGTTGAATATCTCTCCAAACCTCATCAACCGTCTTCTTGCTAAGTGCACTAGTTAATGAAAGGCTAGCCTGACGCTGCAGGGCAGTTTGATTGGCCTGTGCTGTGCTCTCAATATCCATACCTGGAGACTGGTTGGCCTCAGCAGTCCATACATTTTTGAGAAGCTCATCAAGGTTCATGCTGCTAAGTGGCTTCCCCAAGTCACCTAGCTGATTTTGAACCTCATCAAGCGTAAGACTGTACATTGAGTTCTGTCGCGCCAATGGCTGGAATTGCGACTGTTTGCCATTACTATCACCACCACCTTGAGA
This sequence comes from Alnus rubra, assembly GCA_028654335.1. Classification (NCBI taxonomy): domain Eukaryota; kingdom Viridiplantae; phylum Streptophyta; class Magnoliopsida; order Fagales; family Betulaceae; genus Alnus; species Alnus rubra. The sequence continues at coordinate 719,208 of JAJPGS010001899.1, read as the reverse complement.
CCCCATTATCTCAATCCCCATTCACCAACCCTTAATTCATTTAATCATTCAATCTCAAACTCAAATGTAAATAGCAACAACCAAAAGGACACAAAAAATTAGCTCTAAGACCTGCTGAACCCAATCTTCAACACCGTCCCGTCAATCAGAAACCTGAAAGTCCCAAATCAAAAATTCAGACTCCCAGCAATTCGTCAAAATTCTTTGGAGCTCAGATTATCTAACATAGTAAATACCTTCAAATAATCAGATCACATGCAAATTTCACACTGCATATATAATTGGAGGAAAAAAAAAAAAAAAGCAATGAGGGTTAGAAATCTTTAATCAATTTCTTCTTTTTTGAGATAATTAGAAATCTTTTCAATATATTTCACGCAACGCACATTTAGGCGCATGCATAGAACAAAACTATAACCTCCATTTTACTAGATAATTTTTATAACCCTGAGGCTATTTGAAAAAGAAAGAAAGAAAAACTAGTTAATTTCCATTAAATTTACAGCTTAAAATCCCTTGAAGGGTAAAAAGAGAACAAGAGGATCCTCTTTAAAAAGCTATCTTAAAACTCACCCCAGAAACTATGAGCCATTGAAAAAAAATTAAAATAGTAAACCCCAAAAAACACATCCAGACGAGCCATAGACAATAAGTGTCCCCACCTATATTCAAATTGGTGGAAAACAGGCATACTCTTTTTCAGAGCAGAATGCGATAAATCACTTGCATGCACCAAGAAAAGGCATAGCTTCGACCATCCCATCACCAATCCCTTCGAAACCCTAAACCCACTACTCAAACCCAAATAAACAAACCGACAGAACGCCCCCATTGAAATTCCCATCTTAAAGCTAAGAAGCCAATTCACTAGAATATCATAAAATGAAAAATGGAAAACGAAAAAAGCATTCTTTTTATTACAATTGGATTAAAAAAAAAACAGATTATACAAAACAAGATCATAGCTTTACATCACCAGAACCCCAGATGGTAATAAAAATGCGAGAAAACAAGAAAGGGAAGAAAATGGTATGCATGCAAGTTAATCAGTGTTCTTATTGAAAGCAGAAAAATGCATAAGGAAAAAAAAAAATCCCAAAAAAAAAATCCATAGCAAAGATCAGAAACTCCTCATGTGGACCCAAATGTAAAAGCGAGAGGGAGAACCCAGAAAGAAATGAGTGAGGAGGTTAAGAAAACGAAAGAAAATCAGGGTGTAACTTACTTGATCTGAATCTGTACTCTTTGGAAAGGATTGAGAACAAGAAAAGGGTCTTTTGGGCCTGAGACTTGGGTTTTACTTTTCAGTGGGAAAATCATCAGCAGCAGGAGCATGTACATAAACATAAGTACATGTTTGTAAAAATGTCCTTGCTTGCAGAGGGACAATCCCAGGTGGGTGCCTGAGAGCGAGAGACTCGGGAAAAACCAAACGCCTAAAATTTTATTTATACTCCCACACACAAACAAACTTAATTGGCTCGTTTCACTTTTGTTTATAGTTTCCCAATGTCTCAATAAAATAAGAAATTCTACCATGTGGACGGCCTCATGTCATAATCATGAGCTCTCCCACTTGTTCCCTCTATTTAATGGCACAAATTACGATAAATGTGTCTTGCCTTGCCCCCAGCAGGCCCCAAACACAACCTTCTCAGTTCTCACCTAAAATTTTTGATTTATAGGCTATTTATTATTGAAAAATAGTCGCTAATGGCTCGTTTAGATGTGTAATTTTTTTAAAACAAAAATTAAAATTATGAATATTGAAAAAAAATTATTTTTTAAAATCATGTTTGGATGGTTTAGAAAATTTGAGACAAAATTAAAAAATAAATAAAATCTTAATAGGGTTTGAATTTTAAAAACCAGTATTTGAAAAATAATTACCACCCAAACATGCCATTAATTAGTTTAGAATTGCACATAAAATGGCTAATTAAGAGTCTTGAAAATGCGTCCAATTTTCGAAACTAAATATATTTTTCATTAGAGCTACAATGCTTAATGCTTCTCCAAATGTGGAGACGTATTTTGTATCATGTATAAGAATTTTATGCCCGTCACTCTTTCATTAAAGAGCATTTATATGTTTGAAAAATGAAAATATATATAGGAAAAAAAATTAAAAAAAAAATTGATGTTGAATGCATTTGAAAAGTCGCTATTAGTTAAAATAGAAGAAGTAATTTTTTATTAGCTATTTTAAATAAAAATATAGAAAATCTATTGTGTTTTATTTTTTGTGTTTTTAAAAGTTTTTAATGTCACAATTTGATTTCAAATAGTTTCAATTTAGTTATGAGACGTATTTAGTGTCATTCTCCTACACATCTCTACATACAGGTTCATAAATTCAATGTTGAATTTACATATCTTTTATACAAAGATAAACAAAAAATGTGCAGGAGAATAAAAACAAACATTTATTTTTCTCGTCATGCAAACATATAAGATTTTTCTCATTATTTATTAGTATATTATATTTCGGATAGAAATCCATCTAAAGAAGCTATATGCATTTGTATTGATATACATTTTATCATAAGTTAAAACAATATAAAAATGTTAAGGTTATCTGTCAGATTTTCCATTTCAATTGATCTGATTCTTTAAAAAAAAAAAAATTGAACACCAATAATTAAGTGAGATATATATAGTTTGGATGATCAAATTCTATGGATATTTTTATATAATAGTCTTGATTTTTTTTTTTTTATTTGAAAAAGTATATTGATGTGGTATAAAGGTAACAAGTACTTTTTTGTCACGTCTACATTTTAAAAATATTAAAAAAAAAAATTATTATTATTATTAATTTTTTTTTTTTTTTGAAAAAAAAAAAGGGGGGGTTGGAGGATTTTCAATACTAAAAGAGTGTGTGATCACATTGTATCCTTTCTCAAGGCAAAGTAACAAAACCAAACTGACGATATTTTTGTCCAGTAGTGAAGTAAGCACTCGAATGTGCTCTCTCAGTGGGGATTCATTACTCTGGAGCAGCCGCCAGGCACGTGGCACTCTATGGACATGGTAGCCTTTTTTGCTTTCTTTTCTTTTTCTCCTACATTTTCCCCATTTTGAAGAACTCAAAATTAGAATATTTGAAAATGTCATTGTCAATAAATAAATAAATAAACTATAAAATTAAAATAGTACCTCAACTGTATTGAAATCTGATGGATCCATGTAACTCTCTAACGATATGTCTTTTCTTTTGACAATGGAGCACACCACTACACCCCTAGAATTTATAGGGTAGTTTTCACAAACACCCACATTCTAAAAGTACTAGAAAATTTTCAAATTGTTAAGCAATTTTCCCATACTTCAACCAATCAAATCAAGGTTATGTATAGTTTCACCTCCATGAATGGGAAGGCAAGAAAATAGGTATGGAGTATTGCACACTCCACACAGCTATAACTAGCCATTTGACAATTGGCCAAATAATGATAGAGGGTTAAGGGTGTTTAGGTGAGCGGTTAAAAATTACGCCGCATTTATTATATGCCTATTCACATAGGTTGCGGACAGATTTTCAGCCCCTAATTATAGTCAAGATGATACTATATTTACATGGATATTACCCGTCTCTGCATACCCATATATATTAAAAAAATAATTTTTTATTGCCCAAGGTTTATAAATAGATGCATGTTTTTCAAAATATAATTCAATTTACAATTCAATTTATATTTTCATATTATAATTTACAAGTGTATTTAGTTCAAAAATTAGATTAAGATAACAGTTTTCGGTATGGTGTGAACGGCACATTCTTCGATGTTCTTAACGCTCTCACAATCACTGCAAAACAATTAAAATTAAAAGACCCTACAAGGTGTCTCATTTTGAATTTCTAATGCTTAAGCCAGTCTTTAAGAGAAAAGTACGTTCAATGCATCATAATTCAGTCTGAGGTTTATACCTGGTATAAGCGCTTATTTATAGGCTAAGAGGTTGAGGTAAACCTGGATTAGAGTTTCTACTCCAACTTGGATTAAGAGTGCTAAGAGTTCAATTTGGAATGAGAATCCTATCTCAATTCAACTGGAAGTAGAAATGTTGATCAGGTTCTTCATAGAGCCCTAATTGGACCCAAGCTGGGACTTCTACCCTAATTCGGCTTAGAGTAGGATCATAATTCGAACTTCATATGATGAGACCAGTCCGAGATTTCAAGGTTTGAGACTCGGTTGTATCCTTCTGTAGATCAAGAAGTAAACATCCTTGACACCTTCTGTGTTGAGATTGATACCTGAGTTCCCGGGACATGCTTGTCCCGAGCCTTGGCTGGAGAAATTGAATCTTGGTCCCAGATACCTCTACTCTTGGGACTCAATCCTGATGTGCCACCTGTCGTATATTCCAGGAAATAGCCTTTTCCGAGGATGACTAGTTTGGGTGTTTATCTCCCGAATAAGCCCATATGGAAATCTTGTTGTTTTGGCTTAGGGCCCACAATTCTCCTTTGGCCGGTACTGGCTTGGAGGCTCACGATTCTTCAGATGAGCCAATCTTAGTGGAATTATTCCCAACAAGCTCATCTAAAAAAAAACTCATAAAAAGCTTAAAAAATAAAAAATAAATAAATAAAGGCCATATAAATTAAGATTATAGGAAAAACAAAAGAAGCCCAAAATGCAAAGCAGAAGTCACATACGGTTAGTACAAAAAAAGGCCCGCATGTGTGCGGTAATTGGCGGATTCTTCAAAGCGTGGATGCGCGTAAATGTAACGCCCTAAGGAATTAATTAACTAATAATTAAATTCACATTTCACCTCAGTCAAATTCCATAATGAGCAAAACTTAGGGATCTCTACTCCTAAAAAAAAAACAATATTATACAAATCGTCACATTAATCATTACAGCCAGAACATCTAATAAGAATCACCACAATTGAAATTATACTATACAAATCATCGATATAAAATATCCAAGCTAAACCTTAATATATTATCATGCCTCAAATGTAAGTCTACAAAGTCACCCAAAAATACTAAATATCATAAGCGGCCTTTAAAATTCTGAAATCAGTTCTCAAGCATTAACCGGATCGATATCACTACGTCAAATGGCCGCAACTACCTTGAAACCCTCCTCACTCAAATCTGGCATCTAAAGGCAGGCCAACTATAAAACAACACATGTTTTACAAGTGAAAAAAGATTTAAGCGTAAGTCCACGATTTAGTGAGTAATAATACACATAGTGTACATATTATCATGTAGTAACGTAGTTATTTAGCAAAAGCTTATAAATCACAAGTAGTAATATAAATGAAGTCCTCTGTTGAATAAAAATAGATGGTTAAATGCCTTTTTGGTATCTGTAGTAAGGGTCATTATCAAATGGCAACTTTGGTTTCAAAAAGTATCACAGGTAATACATATCGTTAATTGAAATACTCATTTGGTACTGTAAGTCTAGGTTCCATCCAATTTTTTGACAAAGATTCACGCCACCTCACTTAAAATTGTGACACGTCTCGTGTGCCACATATGAAAGACAACTCAACATATCTTATGACGTGTCACTATATTACATGCGATACTTGTAATATTTATGTCACATCAAATGCCAAAAATAATAAAAAAAATTACCTAAACTTAAAAAACAAAAACCAAAAAAAAAAAAAAAGATTCAAAAATTAGGGGTGGCCAACCATCCCCATTTTGTCCAAGAGGGGGCTCGAGCCACCCCCAACTTGCAGAATGGGGGTGGCCGAAACCACCCCAACGGGCCAACCCTCCATTCTATTTTTTCATTTGGCTTTTTAGAGATGGACTAACCACTCCAAGAGCTATGGGGGTTGTTCAACCACCCCTAGGCTGGTCAATCTGGGGTGGTTGAACCCACCCCCTAGCCAAACAAAAGTGATTTCAGCCACCCCCATTTTGCAAGTTGTTCGACCACCTCCTAGTTGGGCCATTCGAGCCACCCCCAATTTTTTAATCCTTATTTTTTTTATAAAAAAAAAAGGTAATTTTTTTTTATTATTTTTGGCATCTAATGTGACATAAATACCACATGTATTGCCTGTAATATAATGACACATCGTAAGATATGCTTATGTGGCACACGAGACATATGTCACAATTTTAAATGAGGTAATGTTAATCTCCTTCAAAAAATTGGACGAAACCTAGACGGAAGTACCAAGTAGGTATTTCAATTAACGACATGTACCACTTGTAATACTTTTTGAAACCAAGACATCCATTTGACAATGACCATTATCACATGTAGCAAAAAGGCATTTAATCCTAAAAAAATATCATAATAATGCATTATATATATATAGTACAGGATATATTGAGTAAGCATATCATATATTAAACAATATAGTCTACCCAAGATATTAACCGCTTCTCGTCAGAGTTGGTGTTGTCCCGAAGAACTCGTACTACAACATTGGTGCCTCAGATGTCAACACATACCGTCATATACTAGCAGCCTGACCAAGTCCAACCTCCGATAGCCCACACTACAAGCAAAGCCGTCTTGGTAGCCCCATTTGTACATGGTGTACTAATTACAAACAACAATTGGATCCAATGCCAAATATAAAATTAAATCTCTTTGAACATAAGATTAACTTATATAATAGTAAGCTTATGGCCGTTATCCCACACATACGGATGTACCATGCCATACGATGTAATTTAATTCATAATTTTTTACATGCATGCATTTTTTTTTTTTTGAACAAATAACATGAGTCACCATATATTACTGAAGAACACCCGAAGGCAATACAGAAAATAGAGGTACAAGACCCCATACACCATAAGCCAGAAAAATCTGACTTAAAACAGCTATCTAAACAACACACAAACATTACATGAACAACATTTGAGCCACTCTTTATATTTAAGCACAATCTAAACAAATAAAAAGAGGGCTAATCTAGCTACTATGCCAACAAATAGTCCAGCAACAATTGAGCATTACAAAGGCAGACCGTGAATAGAAAAATAAACAAAAAATTCAAACAGAAACCAAACGAAACTGGCGTCGGGAAAAAGTTGTCACCAACACCAGCATTTACTATCACGCATGTAATTTTTTACATGCATGCATTTATAAACTCATAATTTTCATTATCTAATTATTCATCAATTATTTTCATAAAATATAGTCCATTTTTTTTTCTAAAATGTATTTCATGTGAGTTGTAAAAATGCATATTTGATATATAAAATTGGGTTAAATACTTTTTTGCTTCCTATGGTTTAAAAAACTTTATTCCCCCCCCCCCCTCCCTTCTTCTTTTTTTTTTTTAATTAAAATTTTAAGTTTTTAATTTCTTTAACTTTTTAGTTCTATATTAACAACTGTTTTTTTAAATTTCCTTTTCAAAAAAAAAATTGATTTTTTCATTAATTTTTTATTTTAGGTTTTAAAAAGAAGAATGGTATTATAGGAATATTTAAACAAAAGTGGCATTTTTGACACATCCACTTTGGTAGTTTGATAGGTCACATTAGTACACTTGAAAATTCATGGGGCAATTTTAAAATTTGTTGTTAGTTCAAGGGGTTTTTTTATATTTTTTTTCAAAAATTTAAAAATAAAAATAAAAAAAATTGGAGGGCGAACCACCCCCAAGATGCCAAAAAAAAATAAAAATGGTAGGGGTTTGGCTCCTTGGGGATGGCAAACAACCTCCATGGGGTGGTTCGGCCACACCCAAAATGTCAAAAATAAGAATAAAAAGTTAAGGTTTAGCCCATTGGGGGTGATTCGATCACTTCTAAATCCGCCATAAAGGGTGGTTAAAACCACCCCCAGGCCAAACAATTGTGGCCATGCCACCCTCAAGGCCCTCGGGGGTGGTTTCGGCCACCCCTATTTTGCCATTTCGGGGTGGCTGGCCACCCCCATTGGCCCAAAGGAGCCACCCCTTCATACTTTTTATTTTTTATATTTAGTTTTTTAATTTTTTCTTGATTTTAAAATTTATTTTTAAACAAAAATTATTAAATTTTAATGGAATATATGACACGTGGCAAGGGTATTATAGGAATATTTCGACAAAATTGACTTTTTTGGCATACTTTGATAGTTTGATGGGTCACTTAGCATATTTGAAAACTCAAGGGGCTATTTTAGAATCGGTTGTCAGTTCATGTGGCTTCTTTTTTTTTCCATATATATATATATATTTTAATTTTAATTTTAAATATTACTTTATTTTCCATGAACGTTCATCTATGTTCTTTGGAAGGTTTGAAGGTAACCCTAGAACGAACGTTTGAAGAACCCTCACCAGAACGATCGATGTTTGCTCTAATTGATATCACTTTTGTCCTTCTTGGAATGTTTGATGCTCATGACGAACGATCAACATGTCGTTTCCACGAATGTTTGAAGTACGATACTAACATTCAAACGTGTCTAAAAAACAAATTTAACTTACTATCCAACTCATTCAATCTTATCCACTTCTCCCACCCTATAAATACAGCCCCCTACGCCTTCAGACACCACCCCTCCCCATGCATCCTACTTACTCCATTTCTTTAGAGAGAGAGATTTTGAGATTGTTCCGCCCTTATTGAGGTAAGCCTTGGCCCCTAAACTTGTTTTCATTCTGTCCATCGGATTTATTATGTTTTAAACGTACCATGATGAGTTTATAAATTGTTCCTTGTATATAAAATGGTCTTCTAAAAAGTTACTAATTTACTCTTAAGTTTCATGATCCATCACGTTGATATTGTTTAACTTGTTTCTACTAAGCTATTAAAAGTTTTGATTAAAGGTTTATACGTTTTGAGTAGAAGATTTAGGTCTTTCATGCATTTTGGTACCCATCGAACGTTCCACTAAACCTGACTGAACATCCAACACTAGCTGACCGAACGTTCAATACCAAGGCCGAACGTTCGAAGATACCCAGAATCACTAATTTGGGATTTTAATGATGGTTTAGTGCGTCTAATTCATGATTAGGGTCTTACTTGCTTAGGTTAGACTTTTGAGCTATTATTTATAATATTAGGGTGTGTATCGCAGTAGTAGGAATCTAAGATTTTCGAGCTTATGGATGAGTGGACGAAGTAAGTAAATACTTACAAAATTGGTTTCACTTTAACGTACAATATGTCAATGGACTTAGCATGCTTTATTTTTTTCATAATGATATGTCATGAGTCTGGTAATTTTTGTAAATACTTCAAGACGAGTATTACTTATTTTATGATGGAAATAAATGAACAATATTAAATTGCATCGTATAACATGGTACACTGATACGTGCGGTAGGACAGTCATGGACTTACTATACAAGCTTGACCCTATAGTCACATATGTTACTTTTATATTATGATGAGACTTGAATCTAATGGTTATTTTCTAATTAGCACACCATTTGCAAATGAGAGTCACAGTTACGGCTTTGCTAGTAGCATATGCCACCTGAGGTCAGATTCAGTCGGGCTGCTAGTAAATGACGGTATGTATACAATATTCGGGGCACCGGTGTTGTGTTACAAGTCCCTTGGGATAGCGTCAACCCTACTAAGAATGTGTTAATATCATGGGTAGATCATATGGAGAACATCTATGACCTAATTTATATATACAACATATTTTTTCTGCATTAAAATATTAGTGTTTGTTACCGAAATTATTCCTTATCAATTCTTTAAAATAAATTATCCTTAATTAGGCACAATAACAAAGACAATACATATCATTTTGTGAAAACCCACGTTTATAATTCCAGAGTTATTAAATGTTACTTAAGACTTATTGCATCCAGTTTTGTAATGATATATATATTAAGTTGTAGACTTGCTCAGTTATCTTCTATTTCCCCGTCAAACACCTTGGTGTTTACGGTTTAGCAGGTTGCCAATATTAGTGTGAGAAATTTGATAGAATGAAGACACCAAGCGAATGGCTCACAGTAGCAGGTTTGATTTAAGTCTTATTCTAGCATGCTATTGGAAGCTCTGAGTCTGTAACTGATAATACGTTAATGGATTATTAAAATTAGTAATCTCATATGTGACATCCAACATTGCCTAGGTATGGGAATTGGGATGTGCTTATCATAAACCTATCAGAACTTTGTAATTAAGCATGCTTATGGGATAGTAGTACCAGGATGGATGACCTCATATGAAGTCTAGTTCAGGGGAGCCAAAAGCCAACAATATTATGTCATTGGGGATGGGTCGTTACAAATGGTATTAGAATCATTGTCCAACCTGAGATGGAGGGAGTGTACATAAGCCCATGAGTATTGCACACTCCACACAGCTATTACTAGCCATTTGACAATTGACCAAATAATGACCGGGAGGTAAGGGTGCTTAGGTGAGCGGTTAAAAATCGCGCTGCATTTATTATCTGCTTGTTCACATAGGTTATGGATAGATTTTCAGCCCCTAATTATAGTCAAGCCGATACTATATTTACATGGATATTACCCGTCTCTGCATACCTATATATATTAAAAAAATAATTTTGTTTTATTAAACTAAAAAATAATTTTTTATTGCCCAAGGTTTATAAATAGATGCATGCTTTTCAAAATATAATTCAATTTATAAATATTTGTATTATTCAATGTTTACAATTCAATTTATATTTTCATATTATAATTTACAAGTGTATTTTCAAAAATTAGATTAAGATAACAGTTTTCAGTATGGTGTGAACGGCATATTCTTCGATGTTCTTCACGTTCTCACGATCACTGCAAAACAATTAAAATTAAAAGACCCTACAAGGTGTCTCATTTTGAATTTATAATGCCTAAGACAGTCTTTAAGAGAAAAGTATGTTCAATGCATCATAATTCAGTCTGAGGTTTATACCTGGTATAAGAGCTTATTTATAGGCTAAGAGGTCGAAGTAAACCTGGATTAGAGTTTCTACTCCAACTTGGATTAAGAGTGCTAAGAGTTCAATTTGGAATGTGACTCCTATCTCAATTCAACTGGAAGTAGAAATGTTGACCGGGTTCTTCAAAGAGTCCTAATTGGACCCAAGTTGGGACTTCTACCTTAATTCGGCTTAGAGTAGGATCATAATCCGAACTTCATATGACGAGACCAGTCTAGGATTTCAAGGTTTGAGACTCGGTTGTATCCTTCTGTAGATCAAGAAGTAAACATCCTTGACACCTTCTGTGTTGAGATTGATACCTGAGTTCCCGGGACATGCTTGTCCCGAGCCTTGGCTGGAGGAGTTGAATCTTGGTCCCAGATACCTCTACTCTTGGGACTCAATCCTGATGTGCCACCTGTCGTATATTCCAGGAAATAGCCTTTTCCGAGGATGACTAGTTTGGGTGTTTATCTCCCGAATAAGCCCATATGGAAATCTTGTTGTTTTGGCTTAGGGCCCACAATTCTCCTTTGGCCGGTACTGGCTTGGAGGCTCACGATTCTTCAGATGAGCCAATCTTAGTGGAATTATTCCCAACAAGCTCATCTAAAAAAAAACTCATAAAAAGCTTAAAAAATAAAAAATAAATAAATAAAGGCCATATAAATTAAGATTATAGGAAAAACAAAAGAAGCCCAAAATGCAAAGCAGAAGTCACATACGGTTAGTACAAAAAAAGGCCCGCATGTGTGCGGTAATTGGCGGATTCTTCAAAGCGTGGATGCGTGTAAATGTAACGCCCTAAAGAATTAATTAACTGGTAATTAAATTCACGGTTCACCTTAGTCCAATTCCATAATGAACAAAACTTAGGGATCTCTACTCCTAAGAAAAACAATATTATACAAATCGTCACATTAATCATTATAACCAGAGCATCTAATAAGAATCACCACAATTGAAATCATACTATACAAAATCATCAATATAAAATATCCAAGCTAAACCTTAATGTATTATCATGCCTCAAATGTAAGTCTACAAAATCACCCAAAAATACTAAATATCATAAGCGGCCTTTAAAATTCTGAAATCAGTTCTCAAGCATTAACCGGACCGATATCACTACGTCAAATGGCCGCAACTACCTTGAAACCCTCCTCACTTAAATCTGGCATCTAAAGGCATGCCAACTATAAAACAACACATGTTTTACAAGTGAAAAAAGATTTAAGCGTAAGTCCACGATTTATTGAATAATAATACACATAGTGTACATGTTATCATGTAGTAATGTAGTTATTCAGCAAAAGCTTACAAATCATAAGTAGTAATATAAATGAAGTCTTCTATTGAATAAAAAGAGATGGTTAAATGTCTTTTTGGTATATGTAGTAAGGGTCATTATCAAATGGCAACTTTGGTTTCAAAAAGTATCACAGGTAGTACATATCGTTAATTGAAATACTCATTTGGTACTGGAAGTCTAGATTCCATCCAATTTTTTGACAGAGATTCACACCACCTCACTTAAAATTGTGACACATGTCTCGTGTGCCACATGTAAAAGACAACTCAACATATCTTATGACGTGTCACTATATTACATGCGATACTTGTAATATTTATGTCACATCAGATGCCAAAATAATAAAAAAATTACCTAAACTTAAAAAACAAAAACCAAAAAAAAAAAAAAAAAGGATTCAAAAATTGGGGGTGGCCAACCATCCCCATTTTGGCCAAGAAGGGGCTAGAGCCACCCCCAACTTGCAGAATGGGGGTGGCCGAAACCACCCTAACGGGCCAACCCTCCATTCTGTTTTTTCCTTTGGCTTTTTAGAGGTGGACTAACCACTCCAAGGGCTATGGGGGTTGTTCAACCACCCCTAGGCTGGTCAATCTGGGGTGGTTGAACCCACCCCCTGGCCAAACAAAAGTGATTTCAGCCACCCCCATTTTGCAAGTTGTTCGACCACCTCCTGGTTGGGCCATTAGGGTGGCTCGAGCCACCCCCGACCACCCCCAATTTTTGAATCCTTATTATTATTATTTTTTTAAAAAAAGAAAGGTAATTTTTTATTATTTTTAGCATCTAATGTGACATAAATACCACATGTATTGCTTGTAATATAATGACACGTCTTAAGATATGCTGAGTGATCTTTCTTATGTGGCACATGAGACATATGTCACAATTTTAAATGAGGTGATGTTAATCTCCATCAAAAAATTGGACGAAACCTAGACGAAAGTACCAAGTGGGTATTTTGATTAACGACATGTACCACTTGTAATACTTTTTGAATCCAAGACGGCCATTTGACAATGACCATTATCACATGTAGCAAAAAGGCATTTAATCCTAAAAAAAATATCATAATAATGCATTATATATATACAGTACAGGATATATTGAGTAAGCATATCATATATTAAACAATATAGTCTACCCAAGATATTAACCACTTCTCGTCAAAGTTGGTGTTGTCCCGAAGAACTCGTACTACAACATTGGTGCCTCAGATGTCAACACATACCGTTATAAACTAGCAGCCTGACCGAGTCCAACCTCCGATAGCCCAGACTACAAGCAAAGTCGTCTTGGTAACCCCATTCGTACATGGTGTACTAATTACAAACAACAATTGGATCCAATGCCAAATATAAAATTAATTCTGTTTTAACATAAGATTAACTTATATAATAGTAAGCTTATGACCGTTATTCCACACATACTGATGTACCATGCCATACGATGTAATTTAATTCATAATTTTTTACATGCATGCATTTTTTTTTTTGAACAAATAACATGAGTCACCATATATTACTGAAGAACGCCCGAAGGCAATTACAGAGAATAGAGGTACAAGATCCCATACACCATAAGCCGGAAAAATCTGACTTAAAACAACTATCTAAACAACACACAAACATTACATGAACAACATTTGAGCTGCTCTTTATGTTTAAGCACAATCTAAACAAATAAAAAGAGGGCTAATCTAGCTACTATGCCAACAAATAGTCAAGTAACAATTGAGCATTACAAAGGCAGACTATGAATAGAAAAACAAACAAAAAACCCAAACAGAAACCAAACGAAACTGGCGTCGGGAAAAAGCTGTCACCGACACCAGCATTTACTATCACGCATGTAATTTTTTACATGCATGCATTTATAAACTCATAATTTTCATTATCTAATTATTCATCAATTATTTTCATAAAATATAGTTCATTTTTTTTCTTCTAAAATGCATTTCATGTGAGTTGTAAACATGCATGTTTGATATATAAAATTGGGTTAAATATTTTTTTGCTTCCTACGGTTTAAAAACTTTATTCTCCCCCCCCCCTCCCCCTTCTTCTTGTTTTTTCTTTTTTTTTTTAATTAAAATTTTAATTTTTTAAGTTTTTAATTTCTTTAAGTTTTTAATTTTATATTAACAACTGTTTTTTTAAATTTCTTTTTCAAAAAAAAAATTGATTTTTTCATTAATTTTTTATTTTAGGTTTTAAAAGAAGAATTGTATTATAGGAATATTTAAATAAAAGTGGCATTTTTGGCACATGCACTTTGGTAGTTTAATAGGTCACATTAGTACACTTGAAAATTCATGGGGCTATTTTAAAATTTGTTGTTAGTGCAAGGGGTTTTTTTATATTTTTTTTTTCAAAAATTTTAAAAAAATAAAAATAAAAATTGATGGGCGAACCACCCCCAAAATGCCAAAAAAAAAAAATGGTAGGAGTTTGGCTCCTTGAGATGGCGAACAACCTCCATGGGTCATGGGGTGGTTTGGTCACCCCCAAAAGGTCAAAAATAAGAATAAAAAATTGGGGTTTAGCCCATTGGGGGTGATTCGATCACTCCTAAATCCGCCATAAAGGGTGCTTGAAACCACCCCCAGGCCAAACAAGGGTGGCCATGCCACCCTCAAGGCCCTCGGGGGTGGATTCGGCCACCCTTATTTTGCCATTTGGGGGTGGCCGGCCACCCCCATTGGCCCAAAGGAGCCACCCCTTCATACTTTTTATTTTTAATTTTTTAATTTTTTCTTGATTTTAAAATTTATTTTTTAAACAAAAATTATTAAATTTTAATGGAATATATGACACGTGACAAGGGTATTATAGGAATATTTCGACAAAATTGAATTTTTTGGCACACTTTGATAGTTTGATGGGTCACTTAGCATATTTGAAAACTCAGGGGGCTATTTTAGAATCGGTTGTCAGTTCATGTGGCTTTTTTTATATTTTTCCATATATATATATAAAATCTTTTAAAATTTAATTTTAAATATTTCGTTATTTTCCTTGAACTTTCATCTATGTTCTTTGGAACTTTGAAGGTAACCCTAGAACGAACGTTTGAAGAACCCTCACTAGAACGATCGATGTTTGCCCTAATTGACATCACTTTTGTCCTTCTTGGAATGTTTGATGCTCTTAACGAACGATCAACGTGTCGTTTCCACGAATGCTTGAAGTACGACACTAACATTCAAACATGTCTGAAAAACAAATTTAACTTACTATCAAACTCATTCAATCTTATCCACTTCCCCCGCCCTATAAATACAGCCCCCTACGCCTTCAGACGCCACCCCTCCCCATGCATCCTACTTACTCCATTTCTTTAGAGAGAGAGATTTTGAGATTGTTCCACCCTCATTGAGGTAAGCCTTGGCCCCTAAACTTGTTTTCATTATGTCCATCGGATTTATTATGTTTTAAACGTACCATGATGAGTTTATAAATTGTTCCTTGTATATAAAATGGTCTTCTAAAAAGTTACTAATTTACTCTTAAGTTTCATGATCCATCACGTTGATATTCTTTAACTTGTTTTTACTAAGCTATTAAAAGTTTTGATTAAAGGTTGATACGTTTTTAATAGAAGATTTAGGTCTTTCATGCATTTTGGTACCCATCGAACGTTCCACTAAACTTGATCGAACATTCGACACTAGCTGACCGAACGTTCAATACCAAGGCCGAACGTTCGAAGATACCCAGAATCACTAATTTGGGATTTTAATGATGGTTTAGTGCGTCTAATTCATGATTAGGGTCTTACGTGCTTAGGTTAGACTTTTGAGCTATTATTTATAATATTAGGGTGTGTATCGCAGTAGTAGGAATCTAAGATTGTTCGAGCTTATGGATGAGTGGACGAAGTAAGTAAATACTTACAAAATTGGTTTCACTTTAACGTGCGATATGTCAATGGACTTAGCATTCTTTATTTTTTTCATAATGATATGTCATGAGCCTGCTAATTTTTGTAAATGCTTCAAGACGAGTATTACTCATTTTATGATGAAAATAAATGAACAATATTAAATTGCATCGTATAACATGGTACACTGATACGTGCGGTAGGACAGCCATGGACTTACTATACATGCTTGACCCTATAGTCACATATGTTACTTTTATGTTATGATGAGCTTTGAATCTAATAGTTATTTTCTAATTAGCACACCATTTGCAAATGAGAGTCACAGTTACGGCTTTGCTAGTAGCATATGCCATCTGAGGTCAGATTCAGTCGGGCTGCTAGTAAATGACAGTATGTATACAATATTCGGAGCATCGGTGTTGTGTTACAAGTCCCTTGGGATAGCGTCAACCCTGCTAAGAATGTGTTAACATCGTGGGTAGATCATATGGAGAACATCTATGACCTAATTTATATATACAACATATTTTTTATGCATTAAAATATTAGTGTTTGTTATCGGAATTATGCCTCATCAATTCTTTAAAATAAATTATCTTTGATTTCGCACAATAACAAAGACAATACATATCAATTTGTGAAATCCCACGTTTATAATTCCAGAGTTATTAAATGTTACTTAAGACTTATTGCATCCAGTTTTGTAATGATATATATATTAAGTCGTAGACTTGCTCAATTATCTTCTATTTCCCCGTCAAACACCTTGGTGTTTACGGTTTAGCAGGTTGCCAATATTAGTGTGAGAAATTTACTAGAATGAAGACACCAAGCGAATGGCTAGCAGTAGCAGGTTTGATTTAAGTCTTGTTCTAGCATTCTATTGGAAGCTCTGAGTCTGTAACTGATGATACGTTAATGGATTATTAAACTTAGTAATCTCATATGTGACATCCAACATCGCTTGGGTATGGGAATTGTGATGTGCTTATCATAAACCTATCAGAACTTTGTAGTTGAGCATGCTTATGCGATAGTAGTACCAGTATGGATAACCTCATATGAAGTCTAGTTCATGGGAGCCAAAAGCCGACAATATTGTGTCATTGAGGATGAGTCGTTACAAATGGTATCAGAATCATTGTCCAACCTGAGATGGGGGCAGTGTGCATAAGCCCATGAGGGTTGCTAGCAGGCACTCGCTGAGACACCAAGAATGAGATGATCCTATGAAGGTCGCTAGCGGGGACGCTGGGTCTCAATAGAATGTGATTGTGACGTCCCACATTGCTTGAATATGAAAATGAGAATGTACTTATATGTATCTTCGTACTCTTCTTGACACAATCGGTTTTAAAGCCGTGATATCCATGAACCTATCAGAACTCCACAATCAAGAGTGCTATTGCGAGAGTAGTACTAGGATTGGTGACCTCTTGAGAAGTATGGTTCAAGAGAGCTAAAAGCGAACAATATTGTGTCAGTGAGGTTGGCTCATTACATCAGATCAAGATTTTCATTTTACGCATGCTTTTTTACTTTGATAAGTTTATGGGTAATTCAACCAGTCAGTTACCAGTTAATTGATTTGGAGGAATTGCCAGTAACTCTCAAAGTTAAGTAAATATAATTACCTAATTTGGAGGTGATGTGAATTTTAAATGTACTCGCAAGTGCACGAATCGTTTGCAATAAAGGTTTTTGCAAGTGCGAGGTCGATCCCAAAGAGAATTGTGTTCTTGAAAAATAAATTTATGTCTAAACTAATTAAATCTTAACCTAGTTCCAAAAAAGATTTGATTTTGATGAATAAAATAAAACATAACTAAAATAAAATAAAACAAAAGAAAAAGGTACCAAGGTTTTGGAATCCACACCCACCAAATCATAGCAATATATTCTCATGTTCATCAATACACATCCGAAGTTCTTACCATACAAATCTTATGTATGTTCTACTATGCTTAAAAAAATCATTAAATCATTCAATGAATCCATTCTTTGCACAAATCACAAAAGATATCCGGTTTATACCAAATCATCAAATGTATCCGTAGAACGAAACACAATGAATATCCAACGTTTTGATAAATAAAAACTCAAACAATCAATTATGTGAAACTATCTCAAATCATCACATGTATCCGTAAATCATAATAGATATCCAAGAATCATCTCAATAATTGAATTGAAGTAGAACAATTAGAAATAAAAAACTCATAAAATCGGATAGTATAAACTTACATGAAAATATTGTTGCTCTTCAATGGTGAGGGTTCATCATCAACCTTAGTTGAAAATCTAGCTACACATAATTATTGAAAATAAAAACCTACCCTAAAGAAAAACTAAACTAAAAAGAAATGAATATATTTGGTTTCTAGCTTCTCACCCATTTTTCTTGAGGCTTAGAGGTCTATTTATAGGGAGAAAACAAATCCTAGAAACCCTAGAATTTCTAGAAAAATCGGAGGTTAGTCTTGTAGTTTGAGTAAGAGACTCAAAACTCAATCCAAGAAGGAAAATGACTCTAAATTCGCCCAGATTTGCGATCTTTTATTGCATGACACTTTTGGCATAGTAGACCTTCAAATTAGGAAAATTCTATTTCACAATGATTTGTAGAAAATTGAGTTATCTTCGTAAAGATGCTTGATTCATCTTAATCCGATACTTGATCTGAAAGTTATGGCTAAAATACTATGACATGTGCAGAATCTAAAATTTAATTCAATCTGATTTTGACTCCAATTAGATAAATTCCGATTTAGTCATCTCCTCGATTTGGTTGAACATAACCACATCATCTAGGTCTTCTCAAAGTGTGCTTTCTTTTACCTTAAAGCTATTGTTTTCTCTCAATGACCTGCAAAATACTAAAATACCAAAACTAACAAAAAATATTAGAAAATAACAAAACTAAAGGTTTAGTAAATGCAAATTAAGTGGTTCACAAATGCAATATTTGTCACTCATTATGAGGCGTTACGACATGGTTTAAATAAAAATGAGTTTCGAAAGAAAACAATTTTTCAAAGGTATGAGATTTGGAACGAAAAATGATGACTTTGCAAAAGTATTTGTAAAAGTGTGAACTGACCAACCATGCGGTTAAGTGGGAGTTGTACACTTAACACCTTGATGCTAAAAAGGAGGATAAAAGGACGAGCAACCCGATAGTTAAATGGGGTGATACACGTAGCACTCTATGCTAGGAAGGGAGAGAAAAGACTAGCAACCTTCCGATTAAGTGGGGGGATACGTTTAATAAAACTTGGCAGTTAAGTGAAGTTATACACTTAACACCACGTGGGAGAAAAGACTAGCAAACCCGGTGATTGAGCGGGGAGTGATACGCTTAACAAAATAAAGAAAAAAAAATTAGCAAGTGTTATGTTCTATTTATACACTTAGCACCACAAGGAAGAAAAGATTAGCAAACCTAGTGATTAAGTGGGGGTGATATGCTTAACAAAATAAAGAAAAAAATTTAGCAAATGTTATGCTCTATATGCACACCTATGAATGATTATTATGTGTAGCATTTGTTTAACTGTTGTTTTACATTATTACATATTATCAATGTTTTATTCGCATTATACTACGAGTCTAAGATTATGTGTGACACCGTTACAACTCCTCCCCAAGGAATTAGAAGTGTGACTATGTGACACCATAAACTAATCATACTTTAATGTCCTTACCACTAGTGCTTTGGGGGGGGGGGGGGGGGGGAATGATTATTCTTATTATTATTTTTTGTCACATACATATCATGGACATGTCTAAAACTGAAATACGATTCAAAATCACATAGTACTTAACAGTATTTCAAATTAAATAGGGACATGCCCCTCTCATGTACAACGGATGCAGCCGCTTGTTATAAACATCTAGGCTTATAAGATGATTAAGCCCAACAACTAGATCCTTGGATCGAACACTTGGCACTTCTCTGACGACTTCATCTAGGGTGATAAGACTGTTACTGACTTTATGGCTTACCTCTTCTTCTAGGCAGTCTATAAAATAAAAGGAAAATTGCATTATTGGTCGATGTGGTTAGCCTAAATTACAAATCACTCCATGTGGTAGAAAAAATAATTTTAAGGTCCTTGTTGTAGGCAAAAATTATAAATTATTTGCTGAAGTCATAATTAAAATTAAAAAAAAAAAGAGAAAAAAAGAAAGACATGGGTTTTAGGGGGTGGCTGCCGGTGGCAGTGTAATGCCCTGGTGAAATTAATTAACTGGTAGTTAAATTCATGGTTCATCTCACAGCCTTATTCAAAGAAGAATAAGATCACAAGGATCTCATCCTCTTCGAAGAGAGTCTGCACCGGAAGACTTTCACTTAAAAGATAAAGATAGCATTCCAAAACAACATAACATAGATAGTTGAAGCTCTCACAGTACGGTCAAAATACCAGTCATCAAAATAAGATACAGATCCAAAGCCAAATGAACTAAGAGTCACTAAGATCAAGAGTCAAATCCTACACTTAAGAAGATAAAGCATAAAGATAATATCTAGCATATCCCAACGGGATTCACTTGGTCATCTCTTTATCCGTGCCAGCCAAATACGATCTAACTCCTCAAAGATGATCTTGAACACTCCCTCCAACAGGACCATACGCTGCTCCGAAATCGCCATCACTAAAACTATCTTTAAAATAATAAATGTCTTATAGGTAGAAAGATACAAGCGTAAGTCCACAACTTAGCGAGTAATAATATACATGATACACATGTTATTATATAGTGAACTCAATTTAGGCTGTAATCACATGGATTGGAGTATCATTTTGTTATACAAGATGATGATGTTTACATATATAGATATATATGCTTGTAACAAGAGTCATGTAATAGTCCAATTCCAAATAGTTTACCCATGATATTAACCTATTCCAGGCAGGGTTGGCGCTGTCCCGAGAGACTATAATACAACACCAGTACCCCAAATATGTATGCATACTGTTATATACTAGCAGCCTGACCAATGTCAAGTGGCCCACACTACTAGTAAAGTCGTAACCGTGACTCTCATTCTATCATGGTGTACCGGTAACAAAACAACTATTAGAACCAAGACCCATCATAAACATTTAACTATAAAGAACAACTCATATAATAGTAAGCCCATGGCAGTGTTTTTTTTCGCATGAAATGGTGTACCATGTCGTATAATGTTATTTCGTCTTCAATGTATTTTATATGCACGCTTTGATAATCTCATCACTTTGTTATCTTACTAGTAATCACATATTTTCACAAAATAGAGTTCACAATAATCAAAATGGTATTTCATGTGAGTTAAAAACATGCATGTTTTGAT
Source organism: Alnus rubra (assembly GCA_028654335.1). NCBI lineage: Eukaryota > Viridiplantae > Streptophyta > Magnoliopsida > Fagales > Betulaceae > Alnus > Alnus rubra. Next base: position 697,823 of record JAJPGS010001899.1, on the reverse strand, counting down.
ACACAAAAAAATCATGCTATGTGGGAAAATAATAATAACAAGTATCCATGTGAGTTTTACTCACTTGTATCGCAAGGCTCTTCCAAAAAGTCCCCTTAAGGCTCCACAACCTCAAAATTTGAGAAAAATTTATTGTTAGACCTAAATCCAAGCTTAAAGCTAACTCACACTATAACATGTTTGAAATGGGTATTCTTCCTACTCAACAAATGTCCGTGCTCAAGGGTCAAGTGTTTGTGATATGCACTGTTCGTACTACGAAGAACGATCGTTCGAAGTATGAGAGATTGAAAATCTAAGGGGATCAAACGTTCGGCCCTCGCAAAAACTACATTTCAAACAAAAATCTAGTCTAAGATATTACTTAGCAAGATCTAGGGTTTAAGTAACACAACATGATTCTAAGCCATATTAACACCTCATGCAAGAGTTACGATGTCTAAAGCATCAAAAGCCTTAGATCTAACATCGAGCTAGTATTAAGATCAAAACAACTACAATAGGATTAAACCTAAGATTAAAGCTTATAAGCTAACAACATAATGGCTATAAAAGAAAAAGTTTAAGGTAAGAGCATTACTTCCTTAATGCAGAGTGGCTCTCTCACACCGAAACAACCTCACATGCTCTCAGTAGAGTAACACCAACTTCAAGGGTTGGAATACACGAAATCTGATGAGGGGTAAGGGTATTTATAGGGGAGATGTCGTAGGTGGATAAGGATCATTTGATCTGCCAGCTAGAGAACGTTCACCAAGCGAGTCTTGAATGTTCGTGTACTGTACTATTTAAGGTTAACGAACGTTCGTTGTACGATTTTGATCATTCGGCGTACGGTTTGACACACATGTCGAAGGCGTGTGATGTACCTTTTGACACACGATACAACACATCGTCGAAGGTTCTTGTTGGGAACCATGAATGTTCTTGGTGGGAACTTCGAACATTCTCAATGGGAACTTCAAATGTTCTGAATTCAAAGCAAATGTTCGATCAACTCAAAAAGTCAAAAAGTCATAATCTTCAATTAGACCTAATTAACCTTGTTAATAATCTGGGGTACTACAGGCAGCCACCTCATAGGCTGAGGTTGGTTCGAAGCCCACCCCCTGCTCTGGGGTGGCCCGTAAGCCACCCCAGATGGGCTGGGGCGGCGTGCGCAGTCACCCCAGAAAATGTTGTGGACATCTAACATTCCACGTGGTCACAAAAAATGTTGAATTATATGTAGACTCTGTATTGATCGACCATGGATATGTGTGGCACGCTCAAGTAAAAGCCCACGCTATGGTCGACACCTTCTCACAAATCCTCCAATGTGGTTGGGTCATGCCATCAACATTCTACGGTATACGGCTGAAACTATGAACTATATGGTGCTTCAAGGTCCGTTTTTAAAAATATGTTACTTAGAAGATGATCATGAGCACTCCCTCAAATAGGACCAAATGCTGCTCTGAACCCGGCACCATAAAAACTGTTTATAAAACAATACATGCTTTATAGGTGGAAAAGATACAAGTGTAAATCCCTGACTTAATGAGTAATAATACGCATGGTTCACAAGTTATCATTTAGTGAACTCAGTTTAAGTAGAAATCGCATGCAAGAGAGGATTTGTACAAAATGATGGTATATGTAATATAGCTATAATGTATATATGTTTATAACAAGAGCATCAAGTTATAGTTGAATTTCATATGGTCTACCCAGGATATTAATCCCTACCAAGTAAGGTTAATGCTGTCCCGATGGACTTATAATACGATACCGGTCCCCTGGATATATCCGCATATCGTCATATATTAGCAGCCTGACCAAGTTCGACCTTGGGTGGCCCGTGCTACTAGCAAAGCCGTAACTGTGACCCCTATTCAAGCATAGTGCGCCAGTCACAAAACAACCATTAGATCCAAGGGTCCGTCATATTATATTATAAACATTTGACCATAAAGAACTACCCGTATAATAGTAAGCCCATGACCGTTTTTCCGCACGAGACGGTGTATCATGTCATACTATACAATTTAGTCTTTGTTGTATTTTATATGCATGTTTTTATAATTTCATCATTTCATTATTTTGCCATTAATCACACATTTTCACAAAATAAAGTTCATATTAATAAAATGGCAATTCATGTGGTTTGTAAACATCCATGTTTTGATACACAAAATAATCATGCTATGTGAAAAAGAAAATAACAATAACAAGTATCCATGTGAGTTTTATTCACTTGTATTGCACGGCTCTTCCAACAAATCTCCTTGAAGCTCCAAAACCTCAAAATCTGAGCAAAACCTAACATCAGCCTTAATCTTAAGATAAAAAATGTCTTAAAATCCAAATCACTTGAAATTAGGCTTTTTGTCCGTCTGGTGATCATTCGTCCAGCGAATGGCGAACATTCGTCTTAGATGCCGTTCATTCGTTTAGTGAAGGGCGAATGTTCGTCGCTTGGGCAGAATCCTAAATTCGAACCTAAAAGCTATAAAACTGGTTCTAAATTATAGGGTCTTAACATGATATCTAACATAATCCTAATCTCAATAACAACTCCATGTAGTATCAGGTACATAAAATCTACTAATCAAACACTAATCTAATATTAAAACAAAAAACTAAGCAAAGATTCAAAACTAGCTAAAGATATACCAAAACAATAAACTAGGTTATGAAACTAATTAATCAGTGCATGAACAACATAAGAAACAAGTTAGGTTAAAGATGTTACCTCTCTTGAAGGTGAAAGACCAAGAGAGTTCCTTCTCTCTATCCAAAACTCCTAAAAATCACTCTCCTACTCTCACTCAAGGGTTTACTGTCTGAAATGGGTGGAAATGAGATGAAGAGGGCGAGGGTGAGAGTATTTATAGGTGAAGAAGTCGAAGTAGATAAGAATCAATTGATCTAACTTGTCGCGAATGTTTGCTAAACATATTGTGAACGTTTGTGAAAACCTAGGGTTAGGCGATCGTTCGGCATACGGCCACGATAGTTCATGGTACGGTCTGGCACATATGCTGAAAGTGTCAGATATACCTTCAGACATACTATACAACACGTCAACGATCGTTCGTGGTGAGGATCATGATTGTTCCTGAGGGAATAAACGTTCCTGGCTCAGTCAACTCAAAAAATTCAAGGATCCAATTTCTCAATTAAGACCTAATTATCATTGATAATTATTTGGGGTACTACATAACTAAAATCTCAAACTCATTAAATGTAAGAGTTTTTGTTATTAAACAATGTTTATCCTAAATACAATAGGGAGTTGGGCCAGAAAGCAGGAGCTCTATCGTCTTCGGTGCGTCATCGCTAGCGAAAACCACCGGAAGGGGTGCTAAGGTCAATTGTGATGCTGCTCTGGATATCTCGAATACGAATATGGGTGTAGGGGTGGTCGTGCATGATGATCGAGTCATGTATTGTAATAGCTGCCATGGCGTCTGTTGTTTCCTTCATTGTTGATTCTATTGTGGCAGAAACTATGGCAACGTGGCAGGCTGTCCCTTTTTGCAGTGACCTGGGCTTTCAACGAGTGATTTTTGAGGGAGATGCTTGAATGTAGTGAATGCTTTGTGCCAAGAAGATTCGTGCTGGAGCTGCTTTAGGAAATTAATTGAGGATACTCAACTGTGTTTACATAGTTTCCAATCCTATGCAGTACACCATATTAGCAAGGAAGCCAACGGAGTGACTCATCGGATGGCGAAGACAGCTCTTCTCCAATCTTTGGACCAAACTTGGATTGAGGAATGTCCTACTTTTATTCAAAGTCTTGTATTTGCTGAGCAAGAAGATTTGTTTTGACATAATAGTATGAATGATATCCAAATTTTCAAAAAAAAAAAAAAAAAATGCTCCCCAGTGGCATTATTCATGTAAACCGACCAAAATGCCCTTACATGCAATATAACACTTTCCAAATCTTAAGCAGCCTAAAATTTTCACATACTCGGCCATGCTCATTATAAATCCATTCATAATTTACTTAATTAATTATTTTAAAATCTTACAAAAATCATATCTTTTAACAAAGTGAACATATTCGGGCCATTCGGCCACTCTTTTTCTTCTTCTTCTCTTTTTTTTTTAAAAAAAAATAAAAAATAAAAAAAACCAATTGTTTCATTTCATCTTCAAGCATTATTTTGCCATTATCATAAGCTTATTATAACAGCATTATAAAAATCATAAGGTATTCAAAATAACAAATTTTTGTAAATCGAAATTTCAATCAAAATTTGGGCATTATAATTACACCAAAATAACAATAATTTAAAAATTAAAATTGCAAGAGACTAATTAAACCAATTTCTTACATAACATGGCCATTAGGGGTAGTTTAAGCATTATACAATGCATAAATATAATTATCGAAATTTTAAAAAATTAACACGTAATTGACTAAATTAGGAATTAAATCAAAACAATAATTTAAATAGTAATTGAACAGTATTAAAAACTTAAATCAAAAGATATTAGAGGGGAGAGATTACCAAAATAACCTTCTCCTATTTGGCCAGATCTGATTGGCGGGGTTTGCGGTCCAATAAGGTGAAGATAACAGACCTTTCGGCTTTTAGAAGGCTCTCAAAGGTTCCAAAAGTGGAATGGTCATGGGTCGGGTAAAAGGGTCCATTTCTAATGGGTTTTATACCTTTTTTAAGCCCAAAATGATTTGTAAAGGGTCCATTTCTAAAGGGTCCAAAATACTTCATAATATCACATAAATAATTTCCAGAATTTTTGAGCCCCATTTGGTATTTCCCCAAAATTATTCATTAAATACGGCTTTAGCTGAAAATTCCTTTTTACTAGCCAAAATTTTCATTTTACAGAAATTTTATTTTATTATGAGCTTTATAACAATACTTAATCCAAAAATTATTATTATAAATTTCCCGTACCCAAAATATGATTTTGTTTGTATTTTTAAAATTTATTAGGCAATTCTTCCATAAATTTCATAAAATAGCCAAAAATCAGCAAAAATCATATTTTTTTTACCTGTTTCAAATTTTAAAATTAAATACTGTTTTTCCTGAATATTAAATTTCCCAAATGAAAATTAATCCTTAAAATTTTAAATTTTATTTTATGGCGAAATATGTAAATTATTTCCAAAAAAGTCCTAAAATTGTTCTAAATTTCTAAAAATTCTAATCTAAACTCCCAAGTGCTCTTAAAAATAAAATAAAATTCGCGGGGTTTTAATGAGTATTTCTAGGCTCAAGATGGGGTATTACGTTATGGAACAATAAGAAAGAAAAAGCCTAGGAAAATAGTAGTTTTGGTTTTACTATTATGAAAAATCTCTCTCTAAAACGTATGATTTACAAAATCGCTACGACACTTGAGTGACAAGTTTTTGATTTCGCAGAAAGATTGTGATTAGCCGTTTTGCAAAAGAAAGAGATAAACTTTTAGAAAATGAGGCTTACATCACACACAAGATCGATTAGTTGGTTTTACTTACTGTGTAGTGGACTCATACGCGAAATTTTTTAGATGTCGTCGAGGAGGTCGAGGAAGACTCGTACGTGAGTATGGACTACTATCCATGAGATCGGCAAAAGATCTCATCTTTTGATGGGTTGCTTATTGTCCAGGTAGCCTTAGTGTAGGCGCCTTATAAGGTAATTTTGAAATGTACATAGACAAATTTGGTATAAAGTTATGTAATGATATTATGTTTATATAGATAATGATATTTCAGTTAAAGTTATGATTTATTATATCATTTGTGAAAGTGAGTTTCTAGTTTCAAAAATAGTAATAGAAAAAAATACATGAAATCTCCCATTGCGAGTGTAAAGAAAAATAGTAGTGTCGCATAGAATATGAGTTATTTCAATATATGACTTATATAAAAGTTAGGGCGTTACATTAATTACAAATGTTTAATCCAGTTAGGTTTTTTATTGGCATCTTCAATGCACAAAACAAGTGATTTTGTAATTTGTAGCTTGGGTAGATTGGTACTTGTGATTTGGATTGAAGAATGCTCAAGAAAATCAAGTACGAGAAGCTTCATTCGGAGAGTCGTTCGCTGATGTTCGGAAGAAATGCTTAGACATTGAGTTTCGTCTACAAGGTTGTCTGCTGATGTCCGGATGGTTCAAGTTTCGTCTGTCAACCCATTCACACTTGTTCGGACAATTTGGAGGAATAGAAAGTTTCGTCCACTGGGTTGTTTGCATATGTCTGGACAAATTTGTTAGACATAAATTTTCATGTGCTAGGGCATTCGTAGATGTTCGGACAAGAAGCTGTTTTAAGGATTGAAACCCTAAGGATGTCTGAATGCCGCCACATAAAATCTAAACTGACTTTAGGTTTCAAGTCTGATTTTCACAAATGTATAAAATGACTTTGAATGCACGATTTTCTTAGAGCTAATCAATGCAATTAACTATTTTATTTAAAGAATCGGGAACATTTTTTAAAAAAGTGTACTCCCATTAGAGCTGTTAATTAAAGAAATGATATCATTTTAAAGGCAAGCTTATTTTTAAATATACAAGCATAGACTTACATGCATGCACACACTGTTTAAATTTACTTATTTACTAAGCTATGGACTTAACCTTTTCACTTGTAAATGCCATTTACATTTACAAATTGCATTTATTAGTTGTGCAGTGTACATGACAAAGGAAATGAAATATTCAAAGATAGTAAATGTTCAAGAAAAGATCCAAGATCCATGTGGTATAGCAAGGAAGAAAAGTAAAGAGCCAGAGACTTAAGCTTCCAGGATTATTATATTATTTGATTTAAATTTTGCATTAGTTGATTTTATGGCATCTTACATTGTAAATAAAAGAAAATTGAAATGATTCATAGTGCCATGGTACTTTTAAAAGTTGAGTTTGTAATGGTGCGTTTGGGTGTTAAAATTTTGAAATTAAAATTAAATTTTCATTCTATTTGCCAATTTTGGGGTTTAACTTTTTAGAAAAAATTGAATAAAATATAACTTGTTTAGAAAAAGTTAAATAAAAATATGATTTGTTTTTGAAAAATTTGAATAAAATATAATCTATTTATTTAAAAAAAATCAGAATTATATTTTGTTTCCAAAATTCCATATCCAAACACACCATTTGATTTTATATTCATGGATATAGAGTGCTATGGTACTTCTATATTGTGGAGATCATATAGTTAAAAAAAAAAAAAAAAATCGATGCAATCTCTCAAATCGTTCTACCTCTCCTAAAAGAATGACAATACTTTATAATGGTCCCAATATATTTTTGGGCTTTTTGTTGAATAATCTATCTCTGATTACTTATTTGTCGGGGCTTGTTATTCTAAAGTGTTGTGATTTCATATTTGATGTAATGTTCTTTGATCCCCATTTTGTCTTTTTGACAAATTTTGTGTTATTTATTAAACATCGTTTGACATGTTACTAAGTTTGAAAATAATGCAAGGGAGTAAAAATACCTAACAATTTTTTGAAATCCATGCAGAGAGAAATGATAGACATAAGACATTTGACGGTTCCTGTTCGTCATTATATATATATATTCATTTAACCTTTATACATTTTTTCATTTTTTTTAATAAAATATATTTTTTTTAATTATTAAATGATGTACAGGGGGCGATCAAATGTCCATGTCTATCATTTCTCCTATGCAGGTGTTGATGTTGACTGCAAAGTGCACATAGTTTTTATTTGTATTTGTTCATTTATGTTAAGATATTGATTTTTATTTTATTTATAATTATTAAGGTTGAAAATGTGTAATATAAGTTTGTTTGTTTGTTTGTTTTTTTTTTTTTGTTTTTGTTTTCAATTCTTGTAATTTGTAAAATATTATAAATGAATAAAGTTGAACCTTTTGGAAATTTTATCATTTAAATTTTATTTTATTATTATTATTTTTAACTTGAAAATTTGAAAAAAGTTAATCAAGCCGAGCCGATAGAGTACTTGACAACGACTCAGCTAGGTGTCCTAACCGAGTTCAAGTTCAAGCTCAGCTTTGACCAGGGCCTTGGTGAGCTCACCTTTAACACAAGTAAAGCTCGACTCGAGCTCGAGTATGTGTTATTGTATTTGAGCAGAGTTCGGCAACCCAATATCCAATTTAGTTCCGCTCAAATACAACCTAAATGCAAAGTGGAAAAACATACTTGATCGAAATATGTTTTATGATATTTTTTTAATTTTTAATTTTTTATTATTTATCACACCTATTTTATACCATTAATATGGCGTATTTTAAGTAATTGACATGAAAAATTACTTTTAAAATATGTCACGTCAACCACAATTTGTATGAAATAGGTGTGATAACCACGTTCAAAAAGTATTTTACATTTTAAATTATTTGTTAATAATTTTAAGGAAAAAAATATTTTTAATCTAAAAAAAAAGTGTTTCCATGTTTTATTGGCAACCGACTGGTAACTGTACAACCGACTCGTTTGACATCGGGTGGGTTGAAAACGGACAATGGATCGGATCTATCTTTTTCCTTGATTTTTATAGTTTGTACAGGGCCAGTCTGCCACCCCACTCACGTAGGTTCAAGATTTGAACTCACCGAAGCGCTCCAAAGGTCGCGCCGGTTATATATATACACAATTTCTCTTCTCTCTGCGTAAAAATTTGAAATTTTTGACAGAACTACGACAAAATTTGGGTGAGAGAGTGATAGAGAGATCCAGATGTCGGCTTCGACCGTATCTATAACGGCGAACCCGGCGGTTCGGCGGCGACCCGTGGTGGCGACCGAGAAGAGGGCCACCAGCGTCGAATTGCTCGGGGTAAACGAAGCCTCACCGGCCCAACCCAGCCCCACAGGCGGCAACGATACAGGCACCAACTTCAACGGCAAGGATCTAAGCCACCACTCGATTCTCGGTGAGAGATCGTCGAGGGACTTGGCGGCCCAGCAAGCGAAGAAACCCGTGGCCAACACCACCAACGCGACGCTTCGCCGCGCTCGCAAGCCCCCCCCGCACAAGCCCGAGCAGCCCCGTTGGGTCACCGTGTTCAGAGTCTTCGCCAAGAACTTCGTCCTCCTCGTGGTCCTCGCCGGCCTGGTCCAGTTGATCCGCAGACTCGCCGTGAAACCCAGCGACGCCGTTTCAGAGATAGGATTGTCCGAGTTCGAGGGAAGGATTGCGGAACTGGAGGCCTTCGTGAAGACCACCGTGAAGATGACCCAGGTCCAGGTCGAGCTCGTGGACCGCAAGATTGGGAATGAAATCGGAGGTCTAAGGAAGGAAATGAGCGAAAAGATCGAGAACCAAGGTCAAATTCTGGGTACCCAGGTGAAAGAATTGGAAACCAGGAGCGAAGAATTGGAGCGGTCTATAGGGGAGTTGAAAGCTGTGGAGTGGTTGTCCAAAGAGGAATTTGAGAAGATATTGGAGGATTTGAAGAGGGCGAGGAGTGTGGAATATGGAGATGGGAATGTGGGTTTGGACGAGATAAGAGTGTTTGCGAGGATGATGATTGAGAGGGAGATCGAGAAGCACGCGGCGGACGGGCTCGGCCGCGTCGATTACGCGCAGGCAGAGGGCGGGGCGGTGGTGGCGAAGCACTCGGAGCCGTATTTGGCGGGTGGGAAGGCGACCAATTGGTTCTTGATGGGTAGCAGGAATGCGGTTCATAGCAATGCTGAGAGGATGTTGAGGCCGAGTTTCGGAGAGCCCGGGCAGTGCTTTGCGCTGAGAGGGAGCAGCGGGTTTGTGCAGATTAGGCTGCGCACAGCCATTGTTCCTGAGGCTGTTACTTTGGAGCATGTTGCAAAGGTGATGTTTTCTTTTCGCTATCCACGTTGCGAATCTTTTGATGTTGTTCCTTGAATTTGCTTGCCGTTCTTGTTTTATACACTTTCAGTTGTTTGAATGTCTGAGATGTTGGATTTGAGGTTTCACAATCTGTACAACTGAACATATTCACTAGCTTATACTTATAAAAAAAAACATATTCACTAGCTTCAAATGGTTTAATCTATATAGGCATATGGGTTTAGCAGTTTACATTTGTAGTTATCTATGGGAAGCGGGGTATTTATTCTTTTATGTATAGATTTTATTTGTGATGATATGAAGATCATGAGATCGTAAATGCTGGAATAGGAATATAGGATTGAAATACTTGATGAGGAACTCTTAAGTTAAGCTTTGATAATACCCAAGAGATGTTAACACCGATTGGTTCGAGGAATTTGGAGGGGAAGGATAAATTGCATCTCTTGATTTGATGCTTTTCAATGAGGAGATGGATTAATTTTGAGGGGCAGCAATTTCCCCCTAGGGGCTGCTTATTTGTCACTTTTGTTAGCTTCTCAAAAGTGGGTGGATTCAAAGGGAAAAGGCTTTTGGTTTTTTGGCATGCGGTGTTCCAGTACCATGTGGTTTGGCGTTATTAGGTGGCTGTGATACTATTTGTAACGACCTAGAGAAGCGTTAGCCATATCTGTACTATTATCCCAAAATGACAAGTTAATTAGGAGCTTCCCTAAAATTCCTTATAAGACCGTCTAAGAACTAGGCAATGTTGGGCTTAGCACTCATGGCCATCTCTTATAAACCACACACACTATGTAAGCTACTCATCATCTTTTTAATGTATGACAAGGGTGTTAGAGGAGAATGCCAAAAGAAGGATTCCCTTAGCTCCCCCACCCCACCTCCCTACAAAGTTTTCAGTAGAAGGAAATACCCACCCACCAAAAACCTATCTGGATTCCCTTTTCAGTCGTTGGAGATGGTATAGTACCATTTAAATTAATGGAGATACTGAATACATGAAAAAGGTTTAAGAGAAGGGATTGTACCAACGTGGATTGTACTAGAAGTTTTACTAATATGATCACTCTGCTTTACTGTATTCAGGTTCATGTCTTAAGAATTCTGTGTCAAATTAGTAAATGCTTATACTTTTTATCCCAAAAATGTAGTAAATGTGGATAGTTCTTAGGCATAAAAGCCTTAGAAGACCTCTTAAGACAGGACTAAACGTTAATTGTGTGCAATCTTAGGTATTAACACCGGAATCAGGAATTTTATTTATTATTTGCACCAGAAGTGACAGTGCTATATGTCAATTGAGCATTTTTATCATCTCCTGGTTTTGATAATATCAATTCCTTTTTGGGAAATTATAATTTTTTTTTGATAAGTTTTTAGGAAATTATAATTGCTTGAGAAACTTTAATTTTTCCAATTGGTTCTTCATTCTATTTAGCATTTATAATAGTTGCATCAACATAAAATTTCTTGAGATCTTTTTTTTGCCGAAAACTGTTTATTTGATTTTATTTATTTATTTTTTATTTCCTTAAAAAAAAAAAAATCTGGCCTTGCAGACCAATTTAATTAACTCTATGTAGGAGGATGTGAATTTGACTTGTTGAGATTGCAGGTTAAAAATGTCAAGTTGGAAGCAGCCTTTGGGCTGGGCATGGAGCATTAGTATTGCATGTGAGATTTCCCTGACCAGAGGGATTTTGTCTTGGCTGAAGTCTTCTACTTTTTCATTTATGGGTTTTATTGGTTTCCTGTTGAGGCGCATACAGTGTTAGACCTTTGGTCTTGGTTGAGTATGCTTTCTGGTGCACCTTAACCAGCTATGCAGCCGTGTGTTACACACATACATGCGCACTCATATGTATGTATGTATGTATGTATGTATGTATGTATGTAAGCATGTGTGTATGTATGTATGGTTTAAAGGTTAAAAAATTTGATCAAATATCTTTCTTCTCTATAAATGGTGCCATCTGATCAGATACCTTTTTTTCTTTACAATCTTGTGGTACACCCTAAATGCAAATGACCTCCCTAACCTTTTAAAATAACGCTAAAACTTCCCGTGCCATGGACTGACTTGAAATGGTCAATTTTTCTGTCAAAATGTAACAGAAAAGTGCATGTAACAAGCACTTGTAAGTCATCTGTTCACAATTTCATGTCTTTCAATCTTGAAACAGTATAGAGGTGGCACGGCCACTATTGCCATCACTCACAATGAAGCTAGAATGGGATCCAAGTCCGCAAAGAATTATCCTCAATGGTTTAGATTTGTCTTCCTTCCGAAGTCTAGTGCACACTCTTCCCTCTTGTTGCTGGGTACATTTGTATTTTATACAATACTCACCAAACCGACCAAGCCTCACATTTAAAATCACAATAGTGATTCGTTGTAACACCTTTGCCCCACATTGAAAAGATGAGAAATAGCCTACATAGAGTGTATGGTTTATAAAGATAGTTATGAGTGTTAAGTTTCACATTACTTAGTTACTTGGTGAAATTGAGCTTTATAAGGGATTCTAGGGAAGTTTCAAATTGACTAGTCCTTTTGAGGTGATAGCGCGGATGTGACTAGCGCTTTTCCTTGGGTCACTACAAATGGTATCAGAGCCACCTAGTAACGCTATGTGGTATTGGAGCATTGCATGTCGTGGCCCTAACAAGAACGTCATGAATTTAAGGGGGGGAGTTTGTAACACTCATTTTCCACTTTGGGAATATGAGGAGTAGCTCACATAGAGTGGATGGTTTATAAAGATAGTCATGAGTGCTAAGTCCTACATTGCTTAGTTATTAGGTGAAACTGGGCTGTATAAGTGATTTTAGGGAAAGCTTCACAGTGACTAGTCTTTTTGAGGTGATAGTGCAGATGTGTCTAGCGTTTTTTTTTTTTTTTTTTTTCTGGGTAGTTACATCCATATTTACCTACACTCACTCAAACCAGGTTGTTTGATGATATAGTGTCAGAAACATGTCTAGTTATTACTCTAAATACTGAATTTGAGAAATAACCACTTGTCCAATTCTTCATAAGAACCAAAAATTCATTCAGAACTGCAATTGCTGATCTTAGTTCCCACAAATTCACTCAAAACAGGCCATTATTTTGCTTAGATTTAAACCCATGTTTTGGATTCTACAGAACTTGCTCTTTTTTCTCAAATGCTATCTCAGTTGTATTTAATTCACCATATGACACTTATGCCAGTTATTGCTGCAGGCCTTCTTTTTTTTAAAAGAAAAAAAGTTTTGGTGAATCTGGTTAGTAGTTGTTGGGTAGTCTGTTTTTTGTTTTTTATTTTTTGTTTCAATTCTGCATCTCTCTATCTCTCTGGTTCCTAGTGATATCTCCTTGACTCTGTTGTTTCCAGACCTCTGCTTTTGGAATTTTTTTTTCCATCTCTTTTCTTTCTTCCCTGCTACCCAGCCCCTTCTTAGCTCTTTTTTAGCGTTCTGAATTATTTAGTTTTGGTCTGTGTCTTTAAATAGTTAAAAGAAGAAGGGGATCAGATGGTGATGAGGTGTATTCATGTTACTGGTTCAGTAAGTCACGTGCTTATCGTGTGTATTTTTTGTCACTTTTCAAAAGTGAGGGAGGTAGATTGTAATTAGGGTAATATGACAGGGTGTATCATGTGTATTTTTTTTCAATCTTTTTATTTTCTCTTATTTTCCTTTTTCTCTGTGCAATTCTTTTGTTTCGTTTTCTGTTTTTTTCCTCCTTTACTTTGTTTCCCCTCCAAAACACTGTTTACTTTGACTTCGACGAACATTCCCATCAATCAGAAACTTGAGAGAGCTTAAAGTAAACTAGGGTTTGAGTTTAAATATCAAGGAGCAGTATGATGGGAAGTTATCAATCAAACACTTTTATTTAACTCAAATTTATTGCAAAATTTCTTCTAATTATCATGGTTTGAAGAAATAGTTTGTGCCATCTAACATATCAGACTGTAGCCTATTGACATGATTTGGTGCTATAATGCATTATGAATACGGTTAAATGAAGGAAAATCAAGCTGAGTTAGTAAAATATTCAATTTTATTTTTTATGGTTGGCTATCAGGGTGTGAACACCATTATTAGCATGCAGTGTTTGTTTTGCGCCCTATTCTTGTTCTACATTTCTATTTATTCACTGTGAACTCAACCTTATGTTTATTAACTAACTGATATTGACTAAAGTACTTCCGAGTTGTCAATGAGTTCTTGGTCAAATGGCACCTTCTACCAATAGAAAAACGTCAAAGGCTTTTATCTTGGTCTGAACGTGCAAGAAAACTTATTTTAGTTTAGCAGAATTCTACATTACATTCAGATGTATGCATTTGATGGTACTATTTTAGCCTCATCTAGATGAGTGAACATCTATATAATGTGTTGTTCTATTATGCTCATTGGTTGTGTTTTATAGATGCTATACTTCGTATTTTGTTTTGGACTGGCAAATGAGTTAATGACGGCCCTGAGGTTTTCATTATTTGATTTTAGTGTTACCCACTTTGATGCAATTGGTGTTTGTCTGATCATATTATATGTAAACATGCGAACACACAAGACACGCAGAGCACTTAGGGTGATTTTCCATGTTTTGTTCCCTTTATGGTTCGTTTGCATTGGTGAAACAGCCTTGGTGCATTAACAGTCAAATCGGACTGAATTGAATTTAGTTGAGGTTATTTATATTGTCTATTCTTTCAATGCGTTGCACAATTAGTTCCCAAACGGTGGTGCTAGAGGCAGGCTGTCAGAGGTGATTTGGGGTCAGGCATTGAGGTGTTAGGGGGTTGTGGCATGGTTCTTCATTCTTGTGGTGATGATCTTTGTGGTTGTTATTCAGAGAAGTTTTGGGTGGTGTTGAGTTGGTATATAGTTCTGTATATTTCTTTTGGTGCCAAGAATAGTGGTGGTTGCACATCTGTGGGTGAAGCACAGCAGTGATGATGGTAACAATGGTGATGAAATTGTGGAGGTTGATACTTAAAATAGGAATTATTCACGCTAATGATGGTCGTAGCAACAACAATGTTGAATTTGTGGAGGTAGATAGTCAAAGTAGGAATTGCTTGATAATTCTACCTTTTGATTTGTTCAAGGAAAAAAACAAACTGATTATGATATGAAGCAGAACTTGAGAGTTTGCCTTAATCTTTTCCTGATTATTGCACTAGAAGTAGGTTCTATTTCTTCAAGTAGGTTCTGATTGCATCTGCTATTACAATTTTTTTTTAAAAAAAATGCATCTGCTGTTATGTCTGTTTTGAATGAAACTTGCTGGTTTGTGCTCATTCTTGTTTGCCAACCTCTGCCTTTCTATAGCACAAATAATTTATGCTGATTAGGAATTCACTGCTAAGTTCTGCATATGTTATGCTTGATTCCCATTACTGGTTCTTATTGTGCTTCTACTTGCTGGTTAACTGTATTCCATCTGTAAAGTATTAGAACTGCCTCTGTACAAGGCAATTTTTTTAGTTGCCTGCCTCTTCCATCTGTTATTCTTTTGCACCCTCATTACTGTTAATAAATTGCAGTACCATCTGTAATCATCTCTCTCTCTCTCTCTCTCTCAATCGTTCTAATACTTGTAATTTCTTCTGGAACAGAGTGTTGCATATGATAGATCCAGTGCTCCCAAGGATTGCAGGGTCTCTGGGTGGCTGCAAGGCAATAATGTTGACGTGACAGTTGATACTGAGAAGATGTTTCTTTTATCAGAGTTTACTTATGACCTTGAGAAGAGCAATGCTCAAACCTTCAATGTGTTGGACTCAACAGGTTCTGGCATTGTTGACACAGTAAGGCTTGACTTCACATCCAACCATGGAAGCCCTTCCCATACTTGCATTTATCGTTTCAGGGTGCACGGTCGGGAGTCCGAGTCTGTTTCAATGATGGCGATGCAGTCTTGATGTGGCAACGTCGGCTGCATCTGTCCCTCTTCTTGTAATTGTTGTTTCTACTTCCCATATTCTTTACTTAGAGCTAGTGTTGAAACTTCTAACTTTCTAGTTCCTAGATATGGACATCTAATTATCTGTGTTCAAAGTTCTCTATTTTTGCATGTTGGTGTTCATCAAATAGGTGTGTATTTTGTTGTATGATTGCTGACTAGTTATGGAGGAGCTTAATTGAATTGTTATGATGAACCCAACATCTCTTTAATCGTAGAAAAATTTAGAGTTAGACTGTGATCCAAACGAAGGAAACAAAAGCTGGCCTTTCATGAGTAGCACAGGACAATTCTTCTTCTACTTGCCCTAAGATGAGTAAGAGCCTATTTGAAATTGTGATAGAACATAGAACTTTTATGTTCAAAAAGAGCTTTTGAAACGTTTCATTTCTAGCTTTTTTCAAAAGTACGATTTGGCCCTTTTTTTTTTTTTTTTTTTCCAAGAGCAACAAAGTCTAAGAAGTACTTTTGAGTCTTTTACTAGACAGATTCATTCTTATGTTATAAAACTTTCTATGAGCTAAAATTACTTTTTAAAATTTTTAATGCAATCTCAAATAAGTACAAAGACAATTAATGAGTAGTTTTTCCATATTTGTGTCTTGGATTAGACTGTTAAGAGTGACTGATGGAAGATTAAACTATTTTTTTGTTTGGTTTTGCTGGATAAATTGAAAATCAGTTTACAAATAACAAATTTCTTTTGGGCCTTATGGTAAATTTGTTATGGGCATATAATTTTTCATAATCATCAACGTAAAACCAATATGAGCATCCTTACAAAGTTGGTAATGTTTTGCACCACCTATGAATCGACACAAATTTAATGAAATTAGTAGGTTAGGATTGAGGAGTCTGACCTTTAAATAAGTTGGGTTGGGGTTGATTTGTATAGTCTTATAATCATGCCTTGATGCGATCTGAATTAGAGACAACATTTAGGGCTAGCAAATTTTGACTCAATCTTTAAATTTAATACGAATCTAATACAAAATTAGCGGGTTAGGATTGAAGAGTTTGACTTGTTTAATTAAAGGGTTAAATACTCTATTGGTACTTGAGTTTTAAGTTTTTTTAAATTTAGTATCGGAGTTTTCATTTATTTCATAGGTGGACCAGAGTTTAGGGGTAAAAATTACTTTTGTACTTCTGTTACATTTTCCGTCCAAATATTAACGGTCTGCCAAGGTTGACACGTGACACTATATAAAAAAAATTAAAAAAAAGAAAAAAAGAAGAAGAAGAAGAAGAGGGGTGCTTGATTTTTTTATTTTATTTTTTAAAAAATATTTTTTTATATAGTGCCATGTGTCAACCTCAGCGGTTGACACGTGGCAGACCATTATGGTTGATCTATATAGTCAGTCTTATATCCATATCTTTACACGATCTAAATCCGACATGCGAACACAAATTACCATCTCCTACTCTACATATATTTATTCATTCTTGTGAATTCAGGTCTTACGCTTGATATATAAATAGCATTAACCAATTAGATGGGAGTTAAAGGTTCAACATAATGCAAGCTATTGAGGATGTTCGGGAGCCGTTCTCAATTCAACTCAGCACCTCAAACCTCTTTTTTTTTTTTTTTTTTTTTTTTTTTTTTTTTTTTTTTTTTAAATAACTATCACCCAAACATCATTTCAAACATAATGTCTCTACTCTTTTTTTTTTTTTTTCTTGGTATCCGTAACTTTGAAAAAAGTTAAAAAGAATATAAAACTAAAAAAATAAAAATAAAATTGTACACCCAAACGTTAATTATGTAGGTGCAATTGTTTTCCTTCCTCTTCTCGGCCTGAACATTGATAGGAACTTCAAAACATTGAATAAAAAGATTGAAAAAGAAATGTGTAAAACCATTCTATAGTCTGGTTGGTTTAGGGTCATTCCCTC
This sequence comes from Alnus rubra, assembly GCA_028654335.1. Classification (NCBI taxonomy): domain Eukaryota; kingdom Viridiplantae; phylum Streptophyta; class Magnoliopsida; order Fagales; family Betulaceae; genus Alnus; species Alnus rubra. The sequence continues at coordinate 680,173 of JAJPGS010001899.1, read as the reverse complement.
GGGGACAATTGGGTACCCTGTGCTCAGCCTAGGCCACCTCGTCTCTGCTAGTTATCCATCGTGCAGTGCTGTGCGTCTCATTTTTGGAGCAGATTGGATTTGTAGATTCAGTTTCTTCAAAGCTAGATCTACTCTTTTTTATTGGTCTCCACCCCTCATGCACCACCCTACTGTGCTTCCCTAGCTTCCCAACATTGCCCGTCTCTCTTTGTTCGGAGCACCACGCACCGGTGCGTGGACCTCACGCGTCTTCCTGTGAGATCCACTTGTCGGAGCATATGCCTCACATGCTGGTCAACACGCTTCGTCCTCCGTGCCTCAACTGCTGCTACTGTTTGCTGATTGTTTTGTTGTGTTTCTGTATTTTTATGCATTTTTTTACCTTCCATGTCTTTTTATTTTCTTCGTTTTTTGCAGCTTGCTTGTTTTATGGGTTCCTGTCTCCTTGCTCTTTGGCGCTTTGATCTTACGGTAGAGACTTTTGTAATTGAATTTGTGTTGGCTCCTGTCTTTCCTGCAGTCCCTACTTTGGACTTTGACAATGCTTATCTTGCATCAGCCTCTTTCCGATGGTTGTTGCTAGTTCTAAGTGGGGGTTCAGATAGGTTCACCTTAGTATGTGCCATTTTTGCTACTATAACCTCTTTGTGCGGCTCCTTGAGAGGACCATGTCACTTGTTTGACAAATTTCTTATATTTTCTAATTATTTTTACACTACCTTAGTTTATTTTGAGTCTGTTGTTGGGGAGCCCGCCTTATTTTCATTCTTAAGATCACTCGGTACTCATTCTTTCTTTCTTTCATATGAGAAGTGGGAAAGATCCCCCCTTCAACCCTTTCCTTATTCAATTAAGAAAAAAAAATTGGGTATGTTTGTTAACGTGTTTTGAAATAGTATATGTTTCTTAAAGGATTAAATACACTTAAGCCTCTTGAACTATTAGCAATTTTAAAAAAAGCTCCACGTACTAACAGGTGTAATACTTGAATACATTAAATTACCATTTTGTTGTAATTAAGCCACTTTTATGTCATTTTTTCAAAAATACATCATATAGTTTATTAAAAAACTAAAATAAAAATAAAGATTTCATGCAAATTCATTTTTATACTAATCAAACCTTACTCTATGTCCTTTAGTATTTTATTAAAATTAATTTTTTTTTTTTTATATATATTCAATTTTTTTTTTTAAAAAGAAAATATAGGTATTTGTGGAAGAATGACAAAAAAGTGGTTTGATTACAATAAAATTGTAATTTGATGTATCTAAATATCAAACCTGTCTGATCGTGGAGCGTTTTGAAAATGGTTCTTATAACGTTGAGGGGGATTAAGTGTATTTAACCCTTTATTAAAATATGTTTTGGAATCAAATTTGGATAGTGTTTTTTGTTTTTGATTTAATTTTTTTTTTTTTTACTTTTCAAAAAAAAAAAAAGTATTATGAGAGAGCCCACGTGAAATTTTACTGCTCTAATAAAATCTATTTAAAAAATATTTTATCTTTTTAAGTTTTTTTTTTTTTTTTTTTTTGTTAATATATTTGTTTAAAGAACCCAAACATTACCTATTCACACGCGGCTTCAAAGCCCTATTAATTCCTTTTTCCCGGGTCGTCACTGAAGTTTAACGGCTGGTCAACTGCTTTGCAGGCACGCACGGCTCCAAGTTTCACACCCTTTTCTTGTAAAACTCAATCCCCACTTTTGATTTTTTATTATTTTTATTATATATATATATATATATATATATATATATATATATAAGAAAGGAGCACAGATATATGCATGGCTAGCCATGCGAAGAATGTTCAGAAAGAAGGGAGAGCTTGTAGCGAGTACAAGGAGACCAACATCTTGATTGACTCAAAAGCTTTAGAAAGAGGTTAAGAACATGGCTCAGAATGCTATTGGCCAATGCATCACGGTATGCTCAAAAATGTTTCTTAAGCATATAGGCTAATGCATGCATATTAATTAGTATATATCTCGAGTAATTAGGTTATCCGATATTATAGATAGTCGAGTAGCCTAAAAAAGGCGGCCGTCAAACTCAACAACTTAAGCTATATATCCTGAGTATGTGAGCTATGCAATCTACTCTTTTAGGTTGCTTGAATTTATGTGAAATTTAAACAGCCGAACTCCAACAAATTTTCATCTTATGCATAATGGAATGTTCAAATATCTTTCTTAAGCTTATAAGCTAAGAAGAAGTGTTAAGAGGCTAATGCATGCATATTAATTAGTATCTCGAGTAATTAGGTTCTCCGAATATTATAGATAGTCGAGTAGCCTAAAAAAAGGCGGCCGTCGAACTCCACAACTTAAGCTATCCTGGCATGTGAGCCTTGCAATTTGCTCTTTTAGGTTGCTTGAATTTATGTGAAATTTAAACAGTATAATTCTAATAAAATTTCATCTTATGCATGACGGGATGTTCAAATATCTTTCTTAAGCTTATTAGCCAAAGAGAGGTGTTAAGAGGCTAAAGCATGCAGAATGAGGATCCCTTAGAATTAGGCTATCCGAATTTTATAGAAATTTGGGCAGCCTAAAAGAATGGCGGTTGTCAAACACAACACCTAAGCTACTTTGGAACAATTTTGCACTAAGCTTCTTTAGATTCGACACTTGCACTTCGTCATGTGCGATGGAGCCTTTAGAACCTAACTCCGGACATAAAGTCTTAGCCAATGTAGCCAGTTTCGTAGTAAGTAGAGTGTATGAATCTCTTAGACGGTACAAACGTTTCTTTCCCCCGGTTAGGCGGAGATAAAGGGATGCGCGGAGCTCAATCCTTTTTGTTAGGTCCATTAAGATGCTGCTCCAAGAGAGCTTTATTTGGCCTTTGTATACTTCGTCTTCCCTTCCTGTCTATCTCCTACGACGTTCATCTGAGAAATGAGTTTCTAAGGGAGAAGGCAAACGGTGACAGGTGAGTCTTGCATTCTACTCTTTTAGGTTGCTTGAATTTATATGAAATTTGCACAACTTAATTGCAAAAATATTCCATCTCGTGCATGAAGGGATTCTCAAATATCTTTCTTAAGCTTAATTATCAACCAATTAAGAGAAGTCTTAGATGCTAATGCATGAGGATCAAGATCCCCTAGAATTAGGCTATCCAAATTTTATAGAAATTTAGGCATCTTAAAAGAATGACCGTTGTCGAACTCAACACCTTAAGCTATTTTGGACAGGTGATCGAGCCCCATAACCCGCTCTCTTAAGTTGCTTGAATTCATATGAAATTAAATTTGAACACTCTAATTTCAAAAAATTTCCATCCCATGCATGATGGGATGCTCAAATATCTTTCTTGAGGAATGCTAGAGCATCTCCTTGTGTTTTCCTGGTGTTCTCCTAGAATGGCATAGATGTAATTTTTTTGATTAAAAAATTGCATTTGTGCCATCCAAAAGGACATAGATGTAATTTTTTAATTACATGTATGCCATTCCAGGAGAACACCAGGAGAACACTAGGAGATGTTCTAGCATTTCTCATCTTTCTTAAGCTTATAAGCTAAAGAAAAGTATTAGATGCTAATGCATGCTGATTGAGGATCTCTTAAAATTAGGTTGTTCGAATTTCTATTAAAGTGCCGGAACAGATCGATAAGCTTCGAAGCCTACTCTAATAGGTTGTGTGACCTAATTCTAGGGAATTTTTATCCAATCCATGACGGTATGCTAAAATATGTTTCTTAATTAATAAGCTTTATGAGTCAAAGAGAGGAATATCTTAATTATCGTCATCAGATTAATTAAACACAGAGTCATGGGGAGAACGTAGCTAGTTGAGAAGTGGGGACTGTGTTCCAAAGTTTGAAGCACAAAAAATGGGAACTGTTCACAGAACATGCTGTCTTGTAAGACCCACCATTTTGCCAATTGAAAAAGGAACCAGTCTTCGCCGATTCTGGGAACTGTGCACTTTTCCAACAGCCAAAGGCCGACATTTGGTGTATCCTATATATATAATTCTATCTTTGAAAACATAAACACTATCTTATCATTCTTGGGACCCTTTCAATTGTTTCTAGCTACTCCTTTCAGCCGGGAATGGAAAATCTATGATCCATCTACTTTATTAATTAGGCTAATTAACCCTGATGATGAGCAGGATTTAGGTCTAAAGCCTTTTTGAATTTGACTACTTTTAGGTTCAACATAATGTGAATGATTTTGATAATAAAAGATACTTGTGATCATTTATCAAATATTGAACTCATTGGAGTGAGTTAGGGTCTGTTCGGATTTATGATTTCAAAAAGTGCGATTTATTTAAAAACGCAGTTAAATGTTTAGCAAAATTGTAGTTTACTTTTTAAAATTGTAGGTTTTTAAAAGAACACCTCATTGCGTGCGATTTTAAAAAGCGAATTTTCTAGATTTGAAAAGGCAGATGCCAAACGATTCATTTTTTGCGATTTAATTTAAAGACACACTTTTTGTTTACGAAATTGTAATGCCAAACGTACCTTATACGACTAATACTAGAATCAACACTTTTATTTAGGATTAATGATTTTTGACACAATCCACGAATCCAACATAAAATTAAAGGGTTAGGTTGAAGAGTCTGATCTGTTTAATTAAATGGGTCGGATTAGGGTTGATCTATATAGTCTTATACCTATGTTTCGACACGATCCGAACTCAACACATGATATAATAACAAATAATTTTTGACATAACTCGCGACCGATACGAACCTAATACAAAATTATATGGTTGGGGTTCAAGAGTTTGACTAGTTTAATTAAATGGGTCGGGTTAGGGTTGACTAATATAATTTTGTACTCATACTTTGACACGATTCAAACCTGACACACAAACACGAATTGCAACCCCTACCTTTATCCTATTACTATTTTACCATGCTGATGTGATAGTTAGGGCTGAGCATGGGGCGGGGAAGGGGTTTTTTTGACCCCGCCCCGCAGGGGTGCGGGTTCCTCAAAGGGAACCCACAACCCGTGAAAAACTTATTGAAACCGTGCGGGGCGGGGATAAATAGGCTGGGGATCCGCGGGTATGCGGGGATTCCCGTGGGTTAATACAATTTTTTTTTATTTTTTTTAATAAAAAGAATAATACAAATTTTTTTAGGTAAAATTGTTGCCTTGTAGGCTCATGCAGATGTGTACTTGTCAAGGACCTTAAACAGAGCCTATAAAGCCTAATGATTATAAAGATATCTTTCCTCCTATATACTGTTAAAGAAATCAAACAAGTAGCTTTCATACTCTTTAGCTAATGTAAGCAGAAGACATAAGAAGGTAAAGGTTCTGAAGCTTCGAAGAGTCAATCAAAATGAAAATAGAGGCATTGGAAAAATAAAAATCTTGTTATTAAGGATCTAGTCAATCATTTTCACGTTCTACTGCTAGAACAACATAAATTAATTGCATCATGTAACAATTAATTTGGTTTAGAAAGATAGCCCTGTGATGAAGTTAAATGTAGTAAATAACGGTATAAGAGTGCCTGCATGTTTCCAATCAAATGGGCAAACAAAACTAGCTGATTAGGTTAGAACTGAAGGACTGAAGGAAATGAGAGTAAAAAAAGAATTAAGAAAGTGAAGTTTCTCGACCAAAATGTGTCTTTTTTTTTTTTTTTTTTTTTTTTTTTTTTTTTCAAATTCTGCGGGATGGGACGGGGTGGGGCGGGGACCCGCAAAATTTTAAGGGCTCCCCCCACAACTTGCCTCGCACCGTGCGGGAGGCCCAAATAATACCCCATGGCCCCAACTATGGGTGCGGGTTTTAGTCTTTGCGGGAAGGGGCGGGGCGGTGCGGGGGTTGCGGGGATTTGCTCACTCCTAATGATAGTGTCAATCATCCTTTAATTTATTTATTTATTTTTTTTAACAAGAGCTAATCCAATAATTAATTAACACTATTACCTCAACATGGTGAGATAATAGAGATAGTAGTAAGATAAAACTGTATAGTTTTTAGCATTACTTTAAATGAACAGCTTAGAACACGACAATAACTAGGTTAGAGGTAACTGAATCACCTTCGGCCACTTCTAAAGACTACATTGTGGCAGTCGAACCACTTCTATTAATAACATAGATGGTTCAGCTACCTCAACCGCCATCCTTGTAGCTTGTCGGACGATGCAAATCACATTTTTTTTTCTCGATTTTTCTATGTGTTGTCGCGTTCGGGACCGTTTACTTATAAAATAAATAGTCCAAATTAAAGTTGTTGCATCACTACAGTAACCTCAAATCCTTAAACTACATTAAGGCCTTGTTTGTTAAAGAGCATAACAGAACACAGTAATGCTATTTACTGTTTACATTTTTTTTTTTTTTTTTACTTTTTCACGTTTTCTAATACCAATCAACATCAAAACATTCCCACTTTTTTCACTTTTTATATCACATCAATAATTTTTTATTACTATTCAAATAAAAAAATTCACTACAATACAAATTTTTTTTTCACTTTTCTATATAAATTCTTTTTACTTTATATCACACCATTACTTTTTACTCATCTTAAAATTAACAGTCCACTATTCTGTACAGTTCTATTCTATAATATCACTTGGCAAACAAGACCTTAGTGACACGGACTCATGGTTCCAGAAGAACCAAAAAGCCCAAACTAATTAGACAAGGACTTGGGGATGACTTGTTTTTGTAGCAGAACACACACGTGGGGTTACTTTCCCTATACTCATCATCTCCCTCTCTCTCTGACACATAAACTTGTTCCTTCTAGTCTTCTCTCTTTGATTTCAAAGAACCCCAAAAGTGTTAAGGAAAAAAAGGCCTTCTTTTCCGCGGTAGAAAACAATGTACAAACTGACCACTCACAGCGTTTCATTACTAAAAGAGTTGGGAGTTCGAAGGGACATGTGAGATTCTATTCCCACTTTTGACTCATTCTTTTCTTTTCTTTTCCAATTTCTTCCATATTTTTTTTTTCTTTTTCCTGAAGCAAAAATCCCAAGTCTTCTTTGGACGTAAAAATCTTGCAGGCTGCAGCCTCCCCCCTCTGGAAACTACAAAACATTTTCATTTCTTGGAAGAAGAAGACTCTCAGTTTTTTACACTACCAGACAGAATACTCAGAGTTCTAGAACATCGAATATTCAGGTTCTTTTTCTTATCTTGTCTCCCTACATTAACTCAATTTACTATGTGCGCTTCCGGGAAACTTAAACATATATTATATAATGGAAATGAATTTGCTTGCTTGTGCGGTTGACTTTCTCGGGAAAAACCCATTTGGGCTGTCAACCTCTTTCGTGGGTTGCCACCTTCTTCTTCTTTTATGCTTCAGATTCTCTTCTTCATGAATGCCATAATGCGCGTCTTCTTCTTTTCTGGTAATGTCTGATTGTTTATGCTTAGAAACAGTTTCTGAATCTTTCTGTGGTTTCCAGCAAATTGGTTTCCTTGCTTCTCTATTTTTATTTTCTTCCAATTATTCATTTTTTTTATGTTTATTTTAGAATATTAATTTTTAGTCCAAACAATTGAATGGGTGTGGCGTATATTTTTGTTTCTCAAGTTTGATGATTTGGGGCCTGCCACATTGATGCGATTCAGACATGACCCGAAGGAATCTAGACGGGAAGAAGCAGGTTTTTGTTCTTGTTTTAATCTCCTCCTCTGCTCTTATTTTTTGACATCTTTTTTTTTTGTTTTAATCTTTCTTTATTCACTGTTCGCACTGTGATTTTCAGTCCTTCATTCGGAATATTTTTGGCAGAAGGGAGAGAAATGGAAGGAAATCGAATAAAGGCTCATTAGATTTCCCTGGTGAGTGCTATATATGTATGAGATTCCTGCTTCAATGGAACATATCCATGTTATGTATATCTCTCTGTTCAAACTGTCTCTTCGTAGAGGTGACATGATCTGCTTTATAAGAATCCATACAGAAATGATCCCTTTTGGTGTTCGGATAATATGCCAGTCGCATTATCTAGAAAGTGGCACATTCTTTTCTTCTTTTTCTTTGTTTGAAAATATATTTTTGAAGTACTGATCCAAAACTGTAAGATGTTAGAAAGAGAAGGAAAATATAATGACCGAAACAGGAGGGTGAGCATCACGCCAATTTGCTCAAAAAATAGAGAATATATTCATGTTCATCTTTAAGCTAGTGTGCCATAAGAAGCAAGAATGGGCACACACACTCTCTCTCTCTGTCTGTCGCTTCCTATAAAGTCTCTGTTACCAGTCAAAAATGAAATGTAGATTGAGAAGATCTCTCTGCTAGAGTAGAGTTACAGAAAGAGTTTCTCTGGCTTAAATTGCTTCAAGTATCCTATTAAGTATCATCTTCTTCTTCTTCTTCTTTTCTTTTTTTCTTTTTTTCTTTTTTATTTTTTTAAATTTTTTAATCTTAATCATCTATCTTCATCATTTAATTTTCTTCTGCTTGTTTCTACTTCCAGAAGAACAGCCTGGTTCAACATTTAAGAGTCTATTTTTCCCTGGCTTAGGACGTCCAATGCCTCTTGGTCAAGATCTTAAGACCTTCAGGTACTCAAAAGATGATCTTTTTCTTCCTTTTGGCAGTTTCTTTCTTTCAATTCCTTGGATATAAATTTATATATATGCTTAGATTTCTAAATTAGACTATTTTAATCTTCAAATTCCATTTCTTGTTTGTGTATTTAGAGTCTTTGCAGCCACATGGAATGTAGGAGGGAAATCTCCACATAATGGCCTTAACCTGGACGATATTCTTCACGCAGACCAATCGGACATATATGTCTTGGGGTATTGTCTCTATCTCTTCCCCCTTGCTTTTTGTCTACTTTATTTTTATGGTTTTCCACCAAAATATTAGATCAATATATTGTTATTTTTTTGCATTGAATTCTGAGACTTTTTTCCTATGTACAAATTCCATCAGAAAAAAGAACAGAAAACCTGACTCCCTTTGATAATTGGAATCCTTTAAGGTGTCTTAGGTGGTGATTTTGAAAATCCTTTACTGTAATATGGTTACCAATTCCCAATATGGTTGAATGCACTCAGTTTGGTGCGACTGACACAAAAGAAGGAAGGAAAATATAAAAGGAAAGAAAAAAGAAAAAAAGAAGAGAACTGGAAATTTTCTTGGTAGTCATTAGTATTTATCCAATATGAGCTCATAATTGGAGAATATTCTTATGCTTTGTAATCTGATATAATTAAGTACTAGCATGGTACATACTCTTCTGTTCTGTTTTATGACTGTTCTTTAATTATCAGTTTTCAGGAAATTGTCCCTTTAAATGCTGGGAATGTGCTAGTGATAGAAGATAATGAGCCTGCAGCAAAATGGTTAGCTTTGATCAATCAGTCACTAAATAAATCATCTGACTCGGCTTCAAGAGGATTAAGACCTTCGGCCTCCCTTGCTGGTTCCTTGTTCTTCTCAAAGCCTTCCCTTAAAAAGGTCAGTAAGACTTTTAGGGTCGAGAGCGGAAGGAAGCTGAAGACTTGCAACTGCATTCCTGAATTAGAAAGGAAGCAGAGTAAGGATTTCTGTTTCCGAAACCAACAATCACATATAAGCGAAGATGAATTTTCTTTAGAAGAAGATGATGATGTATCTAATGGATTTGGAATTGGGGAGATATCCATTCCGTCAAGTAATGACCAGATGAAGTACAGCCTTATAGCCAGTAAGCAAATGGTGGGAATTTTTGTCACCGTGTGGGTGAGGAAGGAGCTTGTGCAGCATGTAAGCCACTTAAGGATCTCCTGCATTAGTCGTGGGATAATGGGCTGCCTCAGAAACAAGGTTTTGTTTAATGATTCGTGTAGATGCATAGATATAATTATTTCAGATATATTTGAGAATGTCATATACTTATTTTAGAATACTGTATGTTTCGTCTCAATGCTGATTCTATGGTGGCAGGGGTGTATTTCTGTGAGCATGTCACTCCATCAGACAAGCTTTTGCTTTGTCTGCAGTCACTTGGCATCTGGAGAGAAGGAGGGGGATGAGCTTAGAAGAAATACGGATGTCATAGAAATACTGAAAAACACTCAGTTTTCAAAGATATGCAGATCACCTTATAGTAGGGCGCCGGACAAAATTCTTGAACACGAGTAAGCATTTTTCAAATAATTGATTTAAAGTGTCTTTACCAATTCTTCTATTGCAGTATGTTATTAATTTTTTGTATTTATGGTCACTAAATGTTTTATTTAACACTTGAAAAATGGCTTCAGCCGGGTTATATGGTTAGGGGACTTGAATTACCGAATAGCTTTGAGCTATGCTGAGACGAGAAAGCACCTGGAGCAGAATGCTTGGGATGCACTTCTGGACAAAGATCAGGTAGTTGACATACACATGAACTCAGTTTGGATTTTGGATAACAAAATAGAAAGATAAATTTTCTTTCAGCTCATATAACCATTGGCTATAATCGATTACCATAAATAGGGCCATTATAGGATATGGCAGCAAGCAATACTTCTTGCAAAATCTGAGGTCATGGCATTTCATCAGATGTGAGATTGAATTCCATCACTTCTTGATGATTATTCAACGATTCTATTATCGACCACTATAGTGATGGGTTTGTGACTTCAAATGCTATGTTAAAAGCAATTTTAAGAGGATGACTTTATTTTCTATAACATTTGATGACACAGCTTGTATTTCAATATCACTCCAAATCTTAAATAAATGCGAGTCATTTCTTGGAATATAGGAGGTGATCCTATTTACAAAATGAGAACAACATGACTTAAAATGCTATGAAAATCAAAATCATTTTACTTCGATAAAAAAAACATAACCAAAACTTGGCTTTCAAACATTGCCGGAGCTTTTGGCTGCCTCTGCTGCTCTATGGTGTATTCATTTAGGCTCATTTGCTTTTATAGCTCAAAATTGAAAGAGAAGCAGGGCGAGTATTCCGGGGATGGAGAGAGGGAAAGGTCTACTTTGCACCCACGTACAAGTACTTCTACAACTCAGACACCTATGCTGGAGAGGCAAATTCAAAAAAGAAAAGGAGAACTCCAGCATGGTATGTATAGATAATATATTTATAGGACATATTTAAGCATTTTACATAAAATTCTGAGCAGTTAGGAATTGCAGGTGTGACAGAATACTGTGGTACGGAGCAGGGATACGGCAACTTTCTTACATACGTCGGGAGTCTCAGTTTTCTGACCACCGCCCTGTTTGTGCAACATTTTTGGTGGATGTTGATGTGGTAACGGGCGGAATAAAGAAGGGACTATCTGATTCTAACATGAAAGTTGGGATTGAAGAGCTCTTACCTCCAAGAGTAAATATTTTCATTGAATAATGTGTAAGTTCATGCACAAAATTTGATTATGATTTTAGTTTTTTTAAAGTGGTGACTTTGTGGACTAGGTAGCACAACACAACAAAAGCCTGAAGAGGCCCCCCTAGGCAAAGAAAAAAGCCAGGTACAAAGTTGCAGACTCTCTAAAGATCTGAAAAGGACAAAAAGAAAAAAAATATGGGCATTTTTGATATTTTACTAAGAGTTTCCCATATTTTTTAGAAAAAATTTTGGTTCCCAAATGATGTGTCACCATCCCTTGTGATGATGGGATGGTGACACATCATTTGGGAACCAAATTTTTTGAAAAAAATTTGAGAAACCTAGCATTTCTCAACTAATGGTGCCTGCCTCCCTTTGTCCCACCAAAAAAGAAAATGAAAAAAAGAATCCGGTACCCACTGGCTGATATTCCTAGATTCGTTCCTGAAAAGGGGTGTCATTGGTCTCTTGGGATCTTTTATGGTCTCTGTTGCTTAACATTGAGTCTAAGTTTGTGATCTTTTAGTGTAAATAATATTGCTTGATTGTTTCTTATATCATCAGGTACTAATGCCCTTATCACAGTCGACCGAAGAAATATTCAAATTTTGTTGATCATATGAGATTAAGTTGGGCAACCTCTACAGAGCATTTTGCAACCGGCCAAGGTGTAAATTGTTCTCAAATATGCTTCTACTCAATGTATTAATGATTCTGAATTCTGACTCCTTGGATGCTTATGCTTCAGAGAAATTCTCCATATTTGTCTGTAAGTCAAGTTATTTCTCAATGCCATTCATGGGAGAAAAGCTTAGAGGAGGTACTTCTGCATATCCTTGCCCAAATGAGTTCAAAGGAAACGTTGGACATCTGCCTGGTTCTGAGGCTACATTGACTCAATCTGATCTGTATTGAAATATTTTTCAATGTAATTACAATTTTTTTGGACTGAGTGATAGCAATCTGTTAGTTTGAATGTCAAGGATTACAGTGAGAACATTTTAAGAACATGTTTTTTGCACAGAAGCTTAGGTAAAGGTAATCAAGTAGCATTATTTTTTAAATGAGAGCATTTAGTTTCAAACTTTCTGTGTGTTATCTGCAAGTTGCAATGGTGAACTTATTATTTTCTTTATGTTCTCTGTCAAATATTGATGATTATAAATTAATTACCACGTAGAATCCAAAGTTGCCAACCAATCATTTGCAATTGAATCACGTGCGTTATCACATGATTTCTCTTAATAGTCAAAGATTTAAGCCTTGGAACTTGGAAGCTGAAATAGTCAAAGATTCATCACATGACACGCCTGTTTCCAATCTCCATTTTTATTATTAAGAAATAATCTAGGGAACCTTTTTTTTCCCTCTATCTCTATCTTCCACACACAGACACACAAGCACTCACACATCATTATTAGCTGCTATAAGTTGTCTTTGCTCATCATTAGCCAAAGCATTGGCAAGAAGACATTCTCTTAAGTCAGAAAAAACCATGGTATTCAGCAGCAAATCATTAGCAGCAGCTATCTTTGCCATTACATTGATGCTTTCACTTGCGGTTAACATGGCCCAAGCTAGGGTTCATCCATCTTCCTTGTCTTCAACGTTGTCTTCGTCGTCTCAAGAGCTTGGACATTTGCACTCGGACAGGAAAAAGCCGAGTACAACCCGGCCGGTGGTCGCTAGCCTTCGAAGAATGCCTCCCAGCATTCCCAATCCCACTCAGAACAAGTAATCTTAAACAAACCTTCACTAGTACTGTACTCATGGCTTCCACTATATCTGAAAATTTACACCAAGTACTCATGTTTCTGTGTTAGGTGGCCCAGGACAAAGCCTCAGATAAAAGGCTGAAAGTATTACACTGGCATGAACCTGTCGTCATTGGTATATGTAATTTTGTTATTTGTTTTGTAGTAGCACCATTTTGGCTTTTCTAAAACAGTGTAGAAGAAAGAAAGAATTAGGAACAACAGAACTTAAGAATGCGTATGGCATAGTCTTCAAAATCTAACAACAGGGTTTTATGCCCTGAAGATAGCAGCTTATTGTACTTCAATGTTTTTGTAACTTTGAAAGTTATATATTCATGCTGCATTTTCAATTTGTAGTTTCTGAAAATTTCTTCAGGAAGTTACTTATATATATACATCAGTAAGTGTCTCAGTGATATACATGTCTTTGATTCTTAATTATCGGTTTAGCGCCCGAGATTTAAAAATAACACTTTTCTTCACTCCAAAAAAACTGGCATTTGGATCTGAACCGGAGAGGAGTTGGTAAGTTTAAGTGGAAGGGTAATTTTCCAAAAAAATATAGAAAAACAATTTTGCCCTTATTTTTATACTAACTGGCTCCTCTCCAGTTCAACTGTGGCTTTTAGCAGCGATTTTTGTTGTGGCCAAATGCAGAAATCTCATTGACAAAGCTTCGGCAACGAAAAATTAGTTGTCATGCATGTTGGTGAGAACTCGGTGGCTATTATTTTTTGCAACCTCACATTTGAAGTTGTCAAAAAAGGATTTGTATATGGTGCAATAGTTCTAATCTAGATTGTTCATTTAAAATGAACAACTCAAATTGCTCCAGCACGGAACAGAAAAAAAAAGAAGAAGGTAAATTGCAAGCCACCAAAGTGGCCATTGGAGGTGACCAAACCACCAATTGTAGCCGAAAGAGTGGTTCAGCCACCTTAAAATCTGGCCATTGGGGGTGACTGTACTGCTACTTTGGCCTCAAGGGGCAGTTCGGCCAGAGCCAATTGCCGGTTTGGTGGTTCGGCCATTCTCATTGACCATTTCGGTGGCTTACACGCTTCATTTTTTTTTTTTTCTCTAATCCTATGTTGTCATGATCTAGGCCGTTCAATTCAAATCAGAACTATTGTACCCGATGTAATACCGTGAATCCCTGATCTTAGTCCGCCAAAATTGGGGGCTTTTTGCATGCAGCCACAAGTTTTGATGCCAAAAGAAATGATTTGGTGATGATTGTCTTTGCATGTTAATAGTTTGTTACCGACATGTCTCGTATATTTTGAAATTATCAATAAAAAATAAGAGAAATTGGATTTTATCAATTTATTTTGGTGTATTATTCTGAAAGTATTATTGGGAACAATTATGGTTGCGAAAGGGGCTACAATTGATTAATCCACTTGTTCGATTGGCAACGACGATTGTTGTGAGAGTTTACTTTGGCAATGTTAGGGTAAACACCAATGATAAATACTTAGCGTTGGTACAGTTTTTTGTACGATGTGAATTGCATATTTTATGATGTTTTTCATATTCTCACGAGACCTTTTCGGAGGTCTTGCTCTGATGCTTAAATTAACTTATAAGAGAAAAGTATGCTCTATACATAAAATATTTAGTCTGTCGTTTATACCTGAGTATGGGCCTATTTATAAGCAAAGAGGTGGAGTCATTTCATTCCATTCAACTGGGAGTTGGAGTACTGTTGACTAAATTATTCAAAAAGTTCTTATTGGACCCGGATCGAGACTATTATCAAAAATCGACTTGGAATAGGATTATTTCCAACCCTTAGTAAAATTTCCTACCATTATTTATGCACAATCAAGTACCCCTTGTAATCCTTTCCCGTTATCAATTAGAAAAAGAAAAAAGAAAAGAAAATGCAACCCAACTAAAAAAAACTAGCCCCAGAAAAATAAATCAAGCACCTACAAGCAAGACACCAAATTTTGTATGTAGAAAACCCTCCAATGTGAAATGAAAAATCACGGGACCTAATCTTGTTAATTAAATCTTCCATTATATATATATAAAACAATATTTAAAGGCTACCAACACATCAAGAACACATATATTATATTCTTGGATTACAATATCAATTCACCCCTACCTTAAGGTGGATTTCAATTAAAACAATAAAGAAAGATCTCGCAAACTAGGTTATATATATATATATGAGTAACCAAGCAATTGGAGAGGGTTTTCAACGATCGAAAACCACTCAATATGAAGCTCTCATTGTCTCAACAACATATAAAATCTTAACAAAATCAGACCATAAATAACCCCTTCAATCTCCGGCAAAACACACGACACACTTTTTGTTCTCCCCAAAAGACAAGTGGCTTTTGCAAAATGACAAGAGTTTGCACCATTTTCTTTTTCTTCTACAAAGTTTGGTTCCACAGGATCGATCAGGGACCATCCAACAGATCTTCCCTCCACACTATAGTGAGGGTCGTTCTATCTGTTCAGAATATATCTCATAGATATATACAACCAGAAATATTAAAGAATAAACATGTTTGAATGTTTCGATTTTTTAAAATTTGATCGAATTCAACTATAACTTCTTGTGCGAATTTGAAGCTAAGGCAAATAAAGTTGAAAAAGATGCTTGGATAGTTTGACTTCCTGAGATAAAATTAAAAAAAGTTGGATAAAATCTGATTTGTTTTTAAAAAACCCGAACACTATTGCGCGCAAATAGAATTCAAATTCTATTTGCATCCAAAAATGCCATCAACGTCATGAAAGCATAGTATAAAATCACGCAAAACAAAAATTTGTGAAGGCTAGAACACTACAATGCAGCGAAGACTCTTTTCGGATAATAATGAAACTAGTAGCCCATTTTGACATAGAAATATATTAAATGAATGTGAAGACGACTTTTCTTAACCGGCATCTATAGAGAATGTATATATGGAGCAACTAGATGGTTTTCAAGTATGAAAATAACATTTCTATAGTTTGAAAACTTCAGGAATCCATTTATGGGCTTAATAGGCATCAAAATAGTGGTATTTGAAGTTGGATGAGATCATTGTCAGCTCTTGTGGTTTTAAGGAGAATGTCATTGATCTATTATATATGCATATACTTGAGGGTCGATGGACCTAAAATATCTTTCCTGTTCACAGCAATGAAAGTATATTTTGACATAAAATATACTACAGGTATATTTTTCTCCATACCAATTCACACACAAGATGATAGTAATATTTTTAAATCAATCATTAATCATAAACCTCTCATTTGAAAAAAATAAATAAAAAAAACCCCTCAAATTCTCAATCCATTCCGTATGCTCGTCTACAATTATTTATTTGAATTGTAAACAATTCGAGCAGGTGATTAAGATAAACCACTTGTGGGATCCATCTGATCAAATAAAAATTGAGTTGCTCAACTATTTATCCGGTCAGGTTGATCTCATAAGTAATTTCTCACAATCAAGAAACATGATTGTATACAATTATTTGTTCGAATTTGGGGGCAGGTGATTGTGAGAGACCACTTATGAGACCCATCTAATTGAATAAGTAGTTAGACATCCAAATTTTTATTTGATCAGGTGGGTCTCATAAGTGATTTCTCACAATCACGGATCATGATCGATTGTTTACAATTATTTGCTCGAATTTAAGAGAATTCATGCAGGTTATTGTGAGAGACCACTTATAGAATCTACTTGACCAGATAAGTGGTTGGGCAGTCCAATTTTTATTTGGTCAGATGGGTTCCAGAAATAGTCTCTCATAATCTTAATTAAATTCAAACAAATAATTATTGTAGATGATCATAATTAATTTCACAATCACCTGTCTGAATCGTTTACACTTCAAGCATAATTGTAGACATCCCAATACATTGCGCTTACATGTGAATTCTACCTATATATCTTGATTGTGTAAAAATTATGCATTTTTTATTGTAAAAAAATCATTTTGCTTGGTCATGAACTTCCTTGCAAGTTCCCACCATCACTGCATTAAATGTCCATTCCTAAACTCTCAAACCAACACACCAAACCCCGTCACCATTTTTAGTTTCACGCGCATTTATGCTTCCCTTTATATATATATAATCACAGTTACAGTTGCAGTTGCAGGCAGAGTGGACCACCTCCATATCACAATGCCAAAGCCAGCCTTCTCCTTCATTCTCTTCCTTCTCCTTCTCTCCCTTTTCTTAGCTTTAGTTACCTCAGCCCAGTCGTCAACTTCTGCTGCGTGCAAGTCTACCCTTTACCCGAAGCTCTGCCGTTCAATCCTCTCCACCATCCGCTACTCTCCGTCCGATCCCTACGGCTACGGCAAGTTCTCCGTGAAGCAATGCCTGAAGCAAGCACGCAAAATGTCGAAATCAATCGACAGCTACCTCAGCCAGAAGCGACGGTCGTCAATGGGCCACGCCGAGGTTGGAGCACTGGACGATTGCCGCCAGCTGTCCCAGCTCAACGTGGAGTACTTGGAGTCCATCTCGGCGGAGCTGAAGTCGGCCGAGTCGCTGAACGACGAGGTGGTGGAGCAAGTTCAGACGCTGCTGAGCGCGATAGTGACGAACCAGCTCACGTGCTACGACGGGCTCGAGGATTCCGAGAGCAGCATTGCGAGCGCGTTGTCTGAGCCGCTGAACAACGTGACTCAGCTGTATAGCGTGTCGCTTGGGTTGGTGACGCATGCGTTGGATCGGAATCTGAAACGAAACAAACGGAAAAAGGGGTCTGAAGGTGGATTTCCGACGATGGTGCACCCGGTCCGTGAACGGCTTGAAAGTCTCATCAAGGTAAACAATTTTTAGTTCTTGCTCTTTTTGTTTATCTTGTTTTAATGCACGTAGAGGAATAAAATTAAATGATAGAGTGGGACTAGATAAAAAAAAAATTAAATAATAATAATAATAATAATAAGATAGCGTTAGCAGTGTAATGTGCCCGAATTTCTACCGGTCTGGTTAGGAAAGCAGGATATAGATTTTCGGTAATTTTATTATTTGAATTGTTAGTAATTTAAACAAAAAATTGTAAGAGAACTCCTATAAGGCGTCTCAACAGATTTCAGGCATTCCGCCCACCTGCTGGGACATGAATGGATTGGGTTTCTTTTATTAACCAGGCTCGCGTCTATTTGACTGCTTAAAGGAGGGGTTGCAAGTTCATTGTGTAGGGCTTATAAGAGGGGTTGTAGAGTTTAATTCTCTCGAATTAGTAAATCTTGCATTGAATCATAAATCGTTTGAGACAGGTAAGTCGTGCAGTTCCTTGATTGAGTTAAAACACTAAATTATTGAAGAATTATATGATAGATTACCCAAATGTAGAGCTAGCGTACATCTTAGGCGTACGTTGCATTAATGAGTCCAATCGAATAACTATGCCGGAAGTAATTGTGAACCACGTGGGCCGGTGCAAGTCAATTGTGATGAAATCTTAACCGTTGATGGACATCACATCACATGGGTTATAGTTTAATTGCATTGTCGCAGATAATGATGATGAGCTTCTAAAGTTTATGTGGGCCAAAAATTATACCCCTCTTTATCCTAATTAATAGGAAATGGTAGCTGGCACGGATAGAATAGGATATTCTCCATTCCATTTATGTTATGATCAGAATTTAATATTATTATATTGAAGCCGACCTATGGTCCTCGGTTTTCAATTTCAATGACCGATACCCGAGATGTGTATGTTATTTTTGTCGGCTTTTGGGTTTTTCCGTTCAGGGCGGAGTCGGGTATTCCCGAATGGCGTCTTCATGTTCCATGTCGATCTTCCTTCATTCTCTTGTGTTAGTTCATCATAATTGTATGTGATGTCAATGGAAGAGCTGCGGTGGAGCTAACCTATAATATCAAGGACATTGTGCTGCGAATGGTAAGAAAGTCCATCTACATTGTGACGGTGAAAGAGGGGCGGACCCCTCACTACAATAATAATGACTTGAATGAATTCGATGAAGAATCCCTTGCTTGATAGGGCTTGAGGTAATAAATTTAGGATGAAATCTCGACAAAGGGAGAGAGAGAGGGAGACCCAGATGGCTTGACGGCAAGCTGGAATATGGAGGTCGAGCGTGGAGTTTGAAGAGTGAAGAAGAGTGAAGGGTTTCTGAGAGATATGTGCTGCTTCTGAGAGTTTAATTAGTAGGACTTAGGGTTTCTGAGGGGAAAATTTAAAAAGCGTAATATATATAAGAGGATTTATTTATTTATTTAATATTTTTTAATTTATTTTTCTCTGTGAATCGATAGTTGAGAATTGTGAAAATCATTACTGAATTCCAACCCAACCTGATAATAATTTTAAAATAACAAACTGTAACCGATTTTTAAACCTCGAAATTCATGATTTTCGGGGCAGAGTGGGTCAAGTACATCAGGTTGGTTGAGTTTGGGTGAGTTTTACTGCCCCTAAATATTAGTGTATCTAATAGTATACATAATATTAATAGTAACACAACTTTTAAATAATTAATGTAGCATCATGATTTTGTGGGAGAAAATTTAACGTCATTTACCATATATCTAAAAAGTATTCCGTATTTTGAAAACTATTTTGTATTTTTAACATTTTGTTAATGATTTTGAAAAGAATGTTTATTTTTTTGTTTATTTATTATTATTTTTTTTATAGAGATCATTTTGAAAACAATGTAGTTTCTAGTTTTTTATTTTTAAAATCATTAATTATCAGACAAGATCGCCTTAAGTTCTCTGCTTACCCCAAATAAAATAAAATTAAAAAATTAAAAGACGAATAATACAAACAGAAGGAACAAATCCATGGCAAAATTGGGTTCAGTAGGCTAATTAGGAATTCTGCTGTCTTCTTGTTGTTTTAATCGTCTAAATTTAATTTGAAGTGTTCTATGGAAAGAAAAAAAATAAAAATAAAAATATGAACCCTTATTACTGCATAGGTGCCTAAGCCAAATCCACCCAAATATCTAAATCCTCACCCGTTAATTATTTTAAAAATTAAAAAATTATTGAAGAATGATATGATAGATTGCCAAAATGTAAAGCTATCGTCTTAGGTGGTGCATTAATGAGTCGGATCGGATAGGTATTCCCAAAGTAATTGTGAACCACGTGGGTCGGTGCAAGTACTTCAATTGTGATGAAATTTAATGAGAGAGTTCATGAATGGAATTTAACCGTTGTTGGGCATCAGTGCATCACATCACATCACATGGGTTTTAGTTTACATTGTCGCAGATGATGATGATGAGCTTCTACAGTTTTTTGTGGGCCAAAAAATCTGTGGCCATTATACCCAACTTTAATTTATCCTAATTTATAGGAAATGGTAGCTGGCTAGGATAGAATAGAATATGATGTTATCCATTCCATTTATGTTATGATCAGAATTTAATGTTGATATATTGAAGTCGACATGTGATCATCGATTTTCAATTCTAATGACCGATACTCGAGATGTGTATGTTGTTTTTGTTAACTTTTAGGTTTTGTAGTTCAGGGCGAGGTCGGTTATTCCCGAATGACGTCTTTACGTTCTATGTCTTCCTTCATACCTTTGTGATAGTTCGTCATAATTGTTTGTGATGTTAATGGAGGAGCTGTGGTGGAGCTAACCTATAATCTCAAGGACATTGTGTTGTGAATGGTGAAAAAGTCAACCTACAATGTAATGATGAAAGAGGGGCCCTGGGTCCGACGACAACAACAATGGCTTGAACGAATTCGACGAAGAATCCCTTACTTAATTGATAGGATGACGTGTTTAGGGTTTTTTTTTTTTTTTTTGATGTGAATCGATAGTTGAGACTTGAGAATCGTGAAAATCATTACTGAATTCCAACCCAATCTGATAATAATTTTAAAATAACAAACCGTAACCAATTTTTAAACCTCAAAATTCGTGATTTTCGGGGTAGAGTGGGTCAGGTACATCAGGTTGGTTGAGTTCGGGTGAGTTTTACCGTCCCCTAAATATTAGTGCATCTAACGGTATACATAATTTTAATAATAACACAAATTTTAAATAATTAATGTAGCATCATGATTTTGTGGGGGAAAATTTAACGCCATTTACCATATATATATATATATATCTAGAAAGTATTCCATGTTTTGAAATCTATTTTGTATTTTGAACTGTTTTTTAATGATTTTGAAAACAATGTTTTTTTAATTATAGATCATTTTGAAAACAATGTAGTTTCTAGTTTTTTATTTTTAAAATCATTAATTACCAGAAAAGATCGCCTTAAGTTCTCTGCTTACCCCAAATAAAAAAAAAATTAAAAAATTAAAAGACGAATAATACAAACAGAAGGTACAAAAATCCATAGCAAAATTGGGTGATCAGTCGGCTAATTAGGAATTTTGCTGTCTTACTGTATGTTGACGTCGTGTCTCCCATCAATTCATTTGTGAACAGAGAATATTCTCAAATCGAATAAATACAAATTAAGATATATATCATCACCATGGACATCCTTTACAAAACTGGCCACTGCCCGTCTGTGATCGTGACGTGCCCACGCGGTTTCCGGCATGGTGGCCGGATTAATGGGGTTGACACTTGACGGAATTCGGTGACTATTCAACGTTGTGGAAGTACTGTATATATATATATGTATAGGCCGGTGGCTCTTGAATAAAAACCAAAAGAAAATTGGAAGAGACCGAAACAAGAAAGGAACATCGACACCCACGCCTTGATGTCATGCTATCTATGGATAATGAAAGCCACGTACTGGCCAACTTGTTCATATTCCCCATAATTTAGGGTTGGGAATTCTTGTTTCAGCCGGTTAAATTTTAAGTTGTATGGTATCGGGACCCTGCAAGAAGTCTTGATATAAGACTATATAGCTATGTTAATTCTAATGAAAGTTAGACCCTTGAACGATAATCCGTTAATTGTTATATTGGATTTGTGTGGTATTTTATTCATTATGTAAAAAATTGTTAGTTTTAAATGTTTAATTAAACGGGTTACACTCATACGTATATCTCAACTTGTAGCTTTTATTTTTCTGATTGCAATGAGATTATCTCCATTATCCAAAAAAAAAAAAAAAAAACCCTAATTTCGTATTAAACTCATTAAAAAATTGATAGCTCTACCATACTGTCTTGTTTACAATAAAGTTTTCTTTATTATGAAAATAATTGTTATCTGCTAAGAAAAATTAATGGTTATATATGAAGCAGTTGGAGAAAGCAAGCCCTAGTTTTTTTATTTTATTTTTATTTTTATTTTAATACTTAAATATATTAGGTTTAAAATCTTAGTAAAATTAGGTCTTAAATTGATTAAATTAAAAACTGAGGTGTAAAAGGTAAAATTGAGAATATTAATACAGGATTCTGAAATATTTTTCCTTTGGTTTATATATAGTGAAATTTGTTTGCCTTATTGGTATATGTTGAGACAGTTTCTGATAGTTCTTCTAGGTTCTTCATGACCTGAGTCTCACTCCCATGCCTAAATTAGTTTCTGAAAGAAAAATATATCTTCTACCTCAAGAATTCAGTCTGTCGTTTATACCTGGGGTATGAGCTTATTTATAGGCGAAGATGTGGAGTCAAACCTGAATTGAGTTTAATACTCTCACTTAAACTATGAGTGCCTGATGTTTAATTTGGTATGAGAGTCTTATTTCCATTCAACTGGGAATTGGACAGTTGACCAGATTTTTTGAAGAGTCCTTATTGGACCTGCATTGGGACTACTACCCCAATTCAATAGCATATATGCATGCATATGTGCTTTACTTTGTTGATTAGTAGTGGATATAAAGTAGGGAAAATAGGAAATTGTATTTAGAAAATAAAAAAAATAAAAAATAAAAAAAGAAGGAAATTGTTCAATTATAATGATCAGAAAAGTATATTTATTTTATTTGTCAATATTTATTTACTGCAGGATCTACGGAAAACCACTTGCAAAAAATCAACGGATTGCCCCAAGAAAAAAGAACGGATTCTGAGTGCTTTAGTAGAAAGCAATGGCATCCTTGTTAACGAGACTGTGACTGTCGGCTTATATGGCACCGACAACTTCACGTCCATCTCCGACGCCGTCGCATTTGCTCCCAATAATTCAAAGCCCGAAGATGGATATTTCGTGATCTACGCCACAGAAGGATATTACGAGGAGTATGTGGTGGTGCCAAAGTATAAGAAGAATATAATGTTGCTTGGAGATGGGATCAACAGGACTGTCATCACAGGAAACCATAGTGTGATTGATGGCTGGACTACTTTTAATTCTTCAACCTTTGGTAAGTAAACCATTCCCAAAATAACATTAATTGATCGAGCTCATTATGATTAAGAATGATAATTTGTGTTCGTGTGTCGGGTAGAAGGTGTATATGCGGGTGAATATTAATCGCCTACATTCACTATATGCAAATGTAGTTAGCAAAAACTACTATCTGCATATGTGGATCCGGATAGCAGCTTTAAGGTCTACATATATACCCTTTATGTTTAATAAATTCTCTAAAACGACGTCGTTTTGTTAGGTATATATACTCTTTTATGTTTAATTAAACAATTCAGACCCCTCAACCTAGCTAACATGCTAATTTTGTGTAAGAATTATATCGGGTTGGCGGGTCATGTAAAAAATTGTCAGCCCTAAATTTATGACCGTGCTGCTACTAATTAAAGTTTTCATTTCATTTGGATATATAATTGCAAGATTTGCTCTTTGCCTTCTATGAAATTTAACATTTTCGCTTGCTTTGTTGTTTTCTCTAAACGTAAACAGTCATAACTTGTACGTGGAAGATATATAGTAGACATAAATGAAGGGTTTGTGACTATGGATCTCATATATATAACAATTGAACTATTATATATATATATATATATATATGTTGATGCAGCTGTTGCTGGAGATCGATTTATAGCAGTAGATGTAACGTTCAGGAACACGGCTGGTCCCGAGAAGCACCAAGCAGTAGCTCTAAGGAACAATGCTGACCTCTCCACGTTCTACCGTTGCAGTTTTGAAGGCTACCAGGACACTCTTTATGTTCACTCTCTCAGACAATTCTACAGAGAATGTGAAATTCATGGAACTGTAGATTTCATTTTTGGAAATGCTGCTGCTGTCTTCCAGAGCTGCAATCTATTTGCTCGAAAGCCAATGGCTAATCAAAAGAATGCCTTCACAGCCCAAGGCCGGTCCGACCCAAATCAAAACACCGGTATTGTTAAATCACTACTTATTCTAAAAGTTTAAGCTAATAAGAAATAATAGATTTATATTATAACATTATACATCATGTGTGGGTTGAAACGGGTCAAGACCGTTCCTTGCATCAAACGGTTTGAAAAAAAATGCTACCTATTAAGAATGTGGCATACTATTAATAAGAATTGAGTATGTTAAAACCAAACGACAGCTTTTGGCTTGAAGCTTTTATACAACATAAAGCGCAAAAATCTAATGAAACTATACTCAATTCTTATTGATAACATGCCACATTTTTAATTAGTAGCATTTTTCAAGCCGTTCAATGTAAAGAACGGCTTAATTCACATAATTTTAGAATGAGAATCCTCATCCGGCTGAAACACTCATTTAATAAGTGATGCCCAACACGTGTAATATTTAATTGAAATAGGGGGTAAATTGACGGAGACAAGATTCAAACACATGACGACCTTTGCTATGAAACAATTTTAAAAATCACCATTTATCCTAAAAGCTTAAGTTGATAGGAATGAATGAATTTAATCAGCTAATTATCTTTTGACAGGTATATCAATCCACAACTGCACAATTGAAGCTGCACCAGACTTGGCAATGGAGATGAACTCAACCTTAAATTATCTGGGGCGACCATGGAAGGAGTACTCAAGGACTGTGTACATGCAATCATATATTGGTAGTGTTGGTACAGTTTCCGGTACGGTGACGTGTTGCCTTGTGATTCGTTGCCTTCCTCAATGTTCGTTCTCCTCGTAATCTGCAAAATAACAAACGGCTCGTCGGGGTGCCGACCGGACCCCCACTCCGATGCCTAAGTCAGTTCAAACTTATTTTCTGGAGAATATCAGTAATCTCAAGAGTTCAGAGAATCTGTATTTTAATACCTGGCGTAGTAGTCTTATTTATAGGCTCATAGTTATAAAACTGCTAAAATACTTGGAGCATAATCTGATTAGGAGTCTGAGTCCTAGATCACATAGTTTTGGGTCTTATCTTCATAGAATTCAAATTGGGTAGTAGAGTCGAACCTTCTTTCCAATTTGCGATCCATTCAGCAAAACCATGTCTATTTCTTCTTGACCCATCTTTTCCATTCTTCTTTTCTAGGACACCGAAGGTTCTGGATTATGTGAGCCTTGGTGGGTGAGCGATGGCGGTGTGATTCGGGGATGAACGTGGGCTTACTGTTACCACGACTCTGATACCCGGAGGTTGAAATCGAAATCGAGTTGCGCATCATAGTGGATGGGCTCACCTCTGACTTCTAGCTTGGGCCGGATATCCGGGATCGGACCCAGCGCTTCGGAAAGTTTCAGTGATGGGTAACTCGAAAATCGTCCGAGGCAATACACGCGCCTGTGTCTCGGTGAGCCTGCAGGTACATCTAAACCCACTTCATGAAACCGTCGCAGTTGCCTCGGAATTTCTGGTCCTCGAAAGTTCAGAACCTTCTGGGTGAGTCTCGGAGGTTCACAGTTTCTGAGCCCCGAAAACCAGAGCTCGGGGGTCCTGTAACTGCGTCCCGTTCTCTGCTCTGAGCGTTGTCCGGAATACCGAGATGAGTTTTGGGCGCTGGACTAGCCTGTCGGACTGGTTCAACGCCTGGAATGACACTTTCATAACCTGGGTTGCTGCCGACTAGTGGTGGCATGCCGACACAGCAACGGTAGATAAAGGCCGGGACGAGCTTGCCCGATCATCAAGGTGGCTCCATGTTCCAGCAACATTCGGCGAGTCATGACTTGATGCTTGGGGTCTCAGACTTCTGGCTTAGGCCGGAGAAGTATCTCACATGAAGTCTCGGGCTTTCTTGTTTATAGAATCTCCCTTACAAACGCCATCTGTGACTTCCAGCCCACGAGCAGGGGATCCTCACGGCCAGTCACTGTTTCGTTGGGCTTCCTGTGTGTCTCGGTAGAACCTGCAGGTACCCAAAGTGCCCGAGATTTCATGGGCTCCAACATCTTACTGGGCGAAGACTCGAGGTGTCAGGGAGTTCATGGGCTGAACTTGGACATTCTCGGGACCTCCGGGAGTCCGTGGACTTGATGGAGACCAGTAGATGCCACGAGTCTCGGAGGTCCGGATCTTTGTCGTACTTCACCGGGGCTCGGTGGTCTCGAGGTCAGTGGGGAGGGTCCAGAGCTGTACCTTCGCAGTGGCGAATCCTTCTTCACCTGACTCGGCATCTCCGGCGAAGCGAGGATCTCCATCTGGTTTTCTGGATTTTGGTGGAAAGCCGAAGAAGAACCCAGTAACCGGACCGGGTTGGCTTCTCCTTTTTTTTTTTTGTATTTTTTGTTTGTCTGGGCCAACCCATTGGAAAGAGTTGGACTAGGCCCAATTCCCCAAGCCTAAGCCAATCGACCTGAAGCTTTCTTTTTCCTCTGAGGTGTTTCAGCCGGATTTATATGCGTTAAAACACGCCCAATATAGATGGATGTGGATCAATTCTATGTGAATATAGATCTGACTAGACTCGTGAAGATCTTGAAGAAAGAAACCATCGGCTGGATACTGAAGATCTTGTTGTACATTCGTTTAGCCAGTAAGGCCATCGTCAATCCTGCATGGTGGCAGATCCTCTGTCGACTGACTCGGAATCACCGACAGTAAAGCTAGATCGGGATGTTCTCCAGCGTCAGAAGAAGAAGAGCCGACTAGCTGAGTGTTCTTCCATACGTTCTTCGGGGAAGAAATCAGAACCGGACCGGGTTGGACATACCCGTTGGTTTGTTTTTCTTGTTTACAGAATCTTGGTGGGTTCTGGGTGGAATGGAGTTTCGGTGGCGCCTCGGTGGTCCAGGTCTTGAAAAAGACAGCCTCTCCTTGGGGGCTTCGAATTCCTACTGGGCAAAACCCAAAATATCGGAGGTTTGCCTTTGTCGTTCTATGGACCGTGTCACCGGGGCTGGACCCTCGCGGTGGCGGATCCTTCATCCTTTGGGCTTGGTGTGCATGTTCTCAACCCGGCACAATTGGTGGATTCGAGAGAAGCCGTTCTAGGATCCGTAGAACATATGCCGATAGTCTTGTGCCCCCATATGCCGATTGTCCCCAATGAACTGGAGTGTCGTGGCCCCCGACTAGTAGGTATCTCCGAGCATGGGTTGCCTTTGTAGAGGGTCGTCTCTGCTTGACCTGGGGATTCTGGCCTGCATCTCTATCTGAGTTAGGTCACGCCGCATGTCTACAATTGACCTGCCCGAGGAGAGCTGTCATGCAGGGAGGCCAAAATCTTCATCGCCCGTGGTTTTTCTTTTTTGGACTAACCCGTTTGGGCCTTCTGAACCAGGCCTGCTAGACCTCAAAATCTCCTTTCTTTTTGATTTGTTTTTCTTTGTCTTGTTTGGATTTTCCGGAAGTGGGAGATCTGACACTCCAAAATTTCTCATTATTGGATTTCATCATAACACAAATAGTTATCCACACCATGAATTTCTTTCCACAATTTAACAAATCGAAATAAAAAGAATGGTATGGACTTATCTTGTGCATCCACAGGGAAGAATTTTGACTTTGTGTCGGTGGACACAAATTGAGGATCTTCAAGAAAGAAAAAAAAAAAAAACGAAGCAACCGGAGGTTGCAAGGTTTTCAACCTCCAAGGAGCTGACCGAATTAGGGGCTTCAAATTGGGTGGCTACGGTGGTTGGGCCACCGACATCGTGAGTGGGTAGCGGCTGAAGCTGCGTTTTACGGCCCTGTGTTTTAAATTTTGGGTGTTTTGATTTGCTATTCTTGGCTGAATGAGGGTGGGTTTTGGAGTTTGAGTTCTTTCCTCTTTCTCGGAGATTAAAGGGTTGATTGGGTATTCTCTTTCAGTTGTAGTTGACAAATTGATTGAAATTTCTGTGTTTGAATTTTGAGGTTTTGTGGCTGAATTGAGGTGTTCTGGGTTTTCAAGCGAACTGGGTTTCGAGAGGAGTTTTGATTTGGTGATGTTTGGATGAAAGAAGTACTGTGCTAGTCGATTAGGTGACAGATTTTAGTTGAAGATGATGCTGAGGATGTTGAAAGAGAAGATCCGAGGAGTTTTATCCCGAGGTGGCAACCCTCCAAAAAGTTAGATACGAGGTGATTTATTGGGCTGAAAGTTAGATCCGAGGTGATTTATTGGGCTGAAAGTTAGATCCGAGGTGATTTATTGAGGCTGAAAGTTATTTCCGAGGTGTTTTACCGAGGCGAAAAGTTAGTTCCGAGGTGTTCTACACAAGCGCAAAGTTAGATCCGAGGTGATTTATTGAGGCGGAAAGTTAGATTCGAGGTGTTTTACCGAGGCGAAAAGTTAGATCCTAGGTGATATACCGAAAAGAAAGTATAATCCGAGAAGTTTGATCCGAGGGTATTCTACCGAGGCGAAAAGTATGTACCGAGATGACACATACCGAGAGTATTATTCCGAGGGTACTATCCCGAGGAGACTATGCCCGAGCTCCTAGTTCCAAAGGGCACACTTTGAGGACCCCTCTAGATTTGCCATCCTCCTAAGTGCACAGTCACGTGCCGAGGGACAAATCCGAGCCGATGGTCCAGTTTGAGGAACTCTCCCAAAAAGCACCATATCGAGTGGTGTGCAGGATAAGGAGCTCCAAGTAAGACGGTTCATCTTCATCGAATTCACCAGATAAGTTCATACTCTTCTTTGACAAACATGATTTATGTTAAAGTAAGGATAAATGTTGGTTTTTACCAATCAGGAAAAAATATATATATGCATGCACTTGTACGCTTTGCCGAAATGTATATATATTTTGATAAAATAGACTCATATGTTGAGGCTTCACTCCTGTCGTGAGTGAAAGGATCACAAAATCATCCCGACGGATGAAAAGAATATATGGTGCTACTGTGCATTCTGCTATTTTGTTTTAGGATATGCAGTGCTTCGTTAACCCTTTTTGCAGAAAAGATACGGGGAGACAACCCCTACAACAAATTAAACTAGGAAAAGTCTCTCGGTTAGTCCAACACCGAGAGCAGGAAAAGTCTCTCGGTCAGTCAACACCGAGAGCAGGAAAAGTCTCTCGGTCATTCAACACCGAGAGCAGGAAAAGTCTTTCGGTCATTCAACACCGAGAGCAGGAAAAGTCTCTCGGTCATTCAACACCGAGAGCAGGAAAAGTCTCTCGGTTAGTCCAACACCGAGAGCAGGAAAAGTCTCTCGGTCATTCAACACCGAGAGCAGGAAAAGTCTCTCGGTCATTCAACACCGAGAGCAGGAAAAGTCTCTCTGTTAGTCCAACACCGAGAGCAGGAAAAGTCTCTCGGTCATTCAACACCGAGAGCAGGAAAAGTCTCTCGATCATTCAACACCGAGAGCAGGAAAAGTCTCTCGGTCATTCAACACCGAGAGCAGGAAAAGTCTCTCAGTTAGTCCAACACCGAGAGCAGGAAAAGTCTCTCGGTCATTCAACACCGAGAGCAGGAAAAGTCTCTCGGTCATTCAACACCGAGAGCAGGAAAAGTCTCTCGGTCATTCAACACCGAGAGCAGGAAAAGTCTCTCGGTTAGTCCAAAACCGAGAGCAGGAAAAGTCTCTCGGTCAGTCAACACCGAGAGCAGGAAAAGTCTCTCGGTCAGTCCAACACCGAGAGCAGGAAAAGCCTCTCGGTCAGTCCAACACCGAGAGCAGAAAAATAAAAAGCCTCTCGGTCTATCCAACACCGAGAACAAGAAAACCTCTCGGTTGGAGGTCTCCAGACGTTAAAAGATTGGAGCATTCAGAGATAAAGAAATTAAAAGGTAAAGATTTCAAGTTATGATTTCATTTCAGTAATATATAAAGTCTTTTACAGGGTACAAAGATTTCCGAAAAGAAAGGTAAAGCTCAGCGACCTGACTACCCACCTCGAACGACTTAACCTGCTGTCGCAGACTAAAGTTATGGGGGGTAGCTCAGAAAGGTAAACAGGATAATAAAGCTTCAGAAAGAGTTTCAGTAAAGATTCAGGAAGACAAAGCTTCAAGGATGACAAAGCTTCAGGATGACAAAGGTTCAGGATGGTAAAGATTTAAGGAGATAAAGCTTCAGGATGATAAAGCTTTAGGAAAACAAACAGGAAGGTAAAGGTTTAGAAAGACAGAGTTTCAGGAATGAAAAGCTTCAGGAAGGTATGAGGATAAAACCTCTTTAAAAAATCATCAAGTTGAAGCCCTGAGACTCACTCCGAACTCCGAGATCTCTTTTACACCATCGTCCAGGATACCAAGAGGACTTGACTATCCGCTTCGAACGACTTAGCCTGCGGTCGCGGACTAAAGCTATGGGGGGTAGCTCAACAAAGTTAAAGCTTCTACAAAGGGAAAATCACCGAAGCTACACCAAACTCTCAAATTAAGATCTCTCAGGAGCAACTCAAACAAAGATACGGGGAGACAACCCCTATAACAAACCATACGGGGATATCACCTCTACAAAAAATAACCAAGTAAGTTCATCGCCTCTAAAAGATTTTTTCATATCCTCCTTAGTCATAACTTACACAAACCGATTGTTTGTTTAAGTTAAGGAGGATAACTCAAAGTAAGATTTTTCTCTCCTAGTCACGGAGTTCAAAACAAAAGATTTTTCCCTCTTTAGCTCAGAGGTTGAAACAAAAAAATTTTCTTACCCTCCCCGGAGTTAACTTACGCAAACCGATTGTTTGTTCAAGTTATTAGAGGATAAGTGAGAATTGATTTGTCATGGAAAGTTTTTCCATAATAAAGAATTCAAACATTACAAAGTTCGAAAATAAAGATATTTACGGGTGAGACCAAGCTAGATGGTGTTCAGATTAGAAGATTCGGTACGCCAAGCACAAAACCTCGGGCCGGCAGAAGCCCCTAATCGTTATACGTCTCGGACAACTAAAGCCTCAGCGCTAGTCTGGGCCTCCAAAGCCCCCAAGAGAGATTTTTGTAGAAGCGGTCTACGAAGCGCTACCGATGAAGAAGCTTCGGGTATGTTAAGCCTTTTCTTCAACGGTTTACCATTTTTGTCAGACAGAACCTTGATCTCAGGAAAGGTGTACGCAAAGTGTTCTCTCAGAGTGGCATTTCACCACAATCTTGGTGAAATCAACTACATCAGTCCGATCCATCTCCTACCGAGAGTAGGAGATCATTTTGACAACTTTGGTCCTACCAACAATATTATGTAGAGGCATTTATGAAGAAGATATCTATGAGAAGTTGCTATTAGTACTATGACAGATCACAAGTTGGATCCACTCAACTCGATCCAAGGAGGGGATAAACATTTAGCAACTACTTCAGGGAAATCAGGTATCAGTTATCCCTGGTAGAATTGGGATAGGACTTATGGTCCAATCAGATAAGAAGAATGATCAGATCAGAAGTCTAAGAAGATATCAGATTAGAAGTCTAATAAAGGATCAGAGTCCAATTAGAACTTTGACAGCAGTTCTAGATCGACAAAGAGCAGGAATTCTAATCCTTCCAGAGATTCGAGGCATTATTCGTCATAATTACTTTGAAAGAGGCAGTAATTGTCAGATACAGATTATGGAAGATCCAGATTCAGAAATTGAGGTATTTAATTCTCTTACATTCTAAATTCAAATAAGAGAATTAGGGGGTAACTGTTGGAGAAATAATTAACTCCAAAGACATGTGGGTCGAGCCCATCGGGTCGGCCCAGCAAGATTAGACCCAATTTATAAGACCATTCGTTATCTCCAAAAAGACGTATATCTCGAGTATATCAAGATAGACCTCTATCCATCAAATATGGGATAAGGTACCTAATAGAATGACATTAGCTAAAGAGAGTGTCATATCCAGTTTGGACTCTACTACCCAATTTGATGGATAGAGGTCTATCTTGATATACTCGAGATATACGTCTTTTTGGAGATAACGAATGGTCTTATAAATTGGGTCTAATCTTGCTGGGCCGACCCGATGGGCTCGACCCACATGTCTTTGGAGTTAATTATTTCTCCAACAGGTAGTTTGATCCATCCCGTCGGATGGTTGGAATGGAATGGAACCGATGGATTAGACACACTCTATTATGGGGAGTTTGAGAATCATGGGCCAGGGGCAGATACGAGAATGAGAGTAAATTGGCCTGGTTATACTTTGATGAATGCTTCACAGGCTTTGAATTTTACAGTTTTTAATTTCACAATGGGGGATACTTGGTTGCCTTATACTGATATACCCTTCTCTGCAGGACTTCTATAAACTAGAGATTTGTATCTAGATAAAAAGTTTCATTTGTTTTTCAAGGATTACCTTCCTAATGATTTTTTTTTGGAACCCTATAGCTTCGAGAAAAATGATTTGGCGGTGTTTGATAACGTTTTTTAGGAGGCGTTTTTAGTGTTTGTTAAAGTATTGATTAAATAATTTAATTTTCTTTTTCCTACCGGCTTAATCTTTTGGGACGAACGATGACTTAATTAATATGGTTATAGAGCCTAGAGGTATTGAGTTCGAACTTTATTTCAATCATTCGCCTCACATTTCAATTAAATATTTCACGTGTTTGGGCTTCACCTATTAAAAGGTAGTTTAAGTCCACACGTGAGGATGAGTGTTAAGGTATTGATTAAATGATTAAATTTACCTATTCCTATCATTTTAAGCTTTTAAGATGAGTGGTGATTTAATAGTATTTTGGTTAAAAAAGTGTTTTGATGTGATATATATATATATATATATATATATATATATATATATATATATATATATATATATATATGATTTTTTTTGTGAAGAAAATTATTTAATTTGTTAATGCTTTAGTTGTGATTCTTGAGAATTTTAATGTATAGCTTGCTGGCTAAGCTAGCTAGGTTCAATCACCAATGGATTACTACAATCTTAACCCTCAAATCTCAACATGTATAGAGATTTTGTTTGTATTTTAGATATCATAATAGATAATCACGTTAAGTTGTAACTAATTAACTAATTGTACAATTGTAATAGGCATGTCCAAAATCATTTAGTGATTTCTCAGTCTCATTTGAAAAATTTGTTAAACTACCAAAATATTATTAGCAAATGACTTATTATAGTCTAATTTTAAAGAAATTTAGATTGAGAAAGGTTGATTATGAACAAAAAAAATCAGAAGAGGATTGCAAAATGTACACCCACACAATTTTATTTATCACTTAAAGGTTGCATAATCACGTGGGCCGGTGCAAGTCAATTGTGATGAAATCTTAACCGTTGTTGGACATCACATCACAAGGGTTTTAGTTTAATTGCATTGTCGCAGATAATGATGATGAGCTTCTAAAGTTTTTGTGGGCCAAAAATCTGTGGCCATTATACCCCACTTTATCCTAATTTATAGGAAATGGTAGCCGGCTAGGATAGAATAGGATCTTATCCTTTCCATTTATATTATGATCAGAATTTAATACTATTATATTGAAGCCGACCTATGGTCGTCGATTGTCAATTCCGATGACCGATACCTGAGATTAGGGATGTAATCGAGCCGAGCCGAGTCGAGTTTGAAAATTTCAAGACTGGCTCATTTATGAGTCGAGCCTAAATAGTCGAGCTTGAATTTGAGCCGAGCTATAAATTGCATGTTCAAGCTCGGCTCATTTAAAACTTGGGCGAGCTCGAGCTCAAGCTCGAGTTCGTTGAAAATAACATTCGAGCCGAGCCGGGTTACTGGACAAGCTCGGCTCAATTAGAGCTCGATGTAGACTATTAAATTTTTCAATGAATAATCAAAACAGAATTCAAGCCCAAGTTTATGAACAACCTCTATGCATTTATTAATAACAAAAATATATATATATAATATGTAACTATATAAGGCATATTATAAAATATAGTACATAACTATAGTTTATAAGTAACAAATTAACAATATGTTATTATATATAAGTAGAGAGTATAAACTATGGTATATGTATAACGTGAACAAATAGTAAGTCTAATATATTCTATATAACTAAGTAACTAAAATATAAGTATAATATATAACTATTGTTAACCATATGTGATGTGATATATGTGTTTATATATATATATATGCTAACTATTTAATATTGTTATATACTAACTATTAATAACTTAATATGTTAATTTAACATACTAAATATTGTTATCAAAGTATTATAATTAATATGTAATACTATATATATTATACTATATTTACTATTCACTAATATATATGTAAGATATGAACGAGCTAACGAGTTGAACTAATGAGCCGGGCGAGCGATCCGGCGGGTATCTAGCGGACTGTCGAACGGACTGATTTATTTACATCCCTACCTGAGATGTGTATGTTGTTTTCGCTGGCTTTTGGGTTTTGCAGTTCGGGGCGGGGTCATGTATTCTCGAATGGTGTCTTCATGTTTCATGTCTTCCTTCATACCTGTTGGTACAGTTTCCGGTATGGTGTAAATCTGCACGTTCCTTTGATGTTCTTCACGCTTCTCAATAACTCTGCAAAACAACAAAACCTAGGGACCCTTCCGGGGGTCCCGCTCCGATGCCTAAGTTAGATTCTGTGAGAAAATAATGCTCTATGCATCAAATTGAGTCTTAGTTTATACCTGGGGTATGAGCCTATTTATAGGCATAGAGGTGGAGTCAAACCTGGATTAGGACTCCTGTTCCTTGTTGATTTAGAACTGCTGTCCGAGTTCTAATTGGACTTTAATCATTTACTAGACTTCTAATTGGATATCTTCTTAGACTTCTGATCTGATATCACCTTATCTGTTTGGACCTTATTTGACTCCTCTTTGGATCGGGTTGAGTGGGATTTATCCCCAACAGTTACCCCCCAATTCCCTTATCCGAAGCTTGCTTGAATAATGGGAATTTCATGTCTAAGGAAACCCGATCTTTGTCTCCTTCTGAAAACCTGCTAACCTGCAAAACCTGAGGGTTAAATCTTACCCCCCCCATTACCTTCTTGTTTTTCCTTAGGGTTTTCTCCCTGTCTCTTGAAAAACCTGCAAAACCCGAGGGTTAAATCCGACCCCCCGAGAAGTTTCTTCTTGCTCTCGGCTAGGACTGATCCGAGAGGCTCCTTCTCGACTAGGACTGATCCGAGAAGTTGTTCTGCTCTCGGCTAGGACTGATCCGAGAGGCTCCTTCTCGGCAAGGACTGATCCGAGAAGTTGTTTTGCTCTCGGCAAGGACTGATCCGAGAGGCTCCTTCTCGGCAAGGACTGATCCGAGAAGTTGTTTTGCTCTCGGCAAGGACTGATCCGAGAGGCTCCTTCTTGGCAAGGACTGATCCGAGAAGTTGTTTTGCTCTCGGCAAGGACTGATCCGAGAGGCTCCTTCTCGGCAAGGACTGATCCGAGAAGTTGTTTTTGCTCTCGGCAAGGACTGATCCGAGAGGCTCCTTCTCAGCAAGGACTGATCCGAGAAGTTGTTTTGCTCTCGGCAAGGACTGATCCGAGAGGCTCCTTCTCAGCAAGGACTGATCCGAGAAGTTGTTTTGCTCTCGGCAAGGACTGATCCGAGAGGCTCCTTCTCGCAAGGACTGATCCGAGAAGTTGTTT
Organism: Alnus rubra; assembly: GCA_028654335.1. Lineage (NCBI taxonomy): Eukaryota > Viridiplantae > Streptophyta > Magnoliopsida > Fagales > Betulaceae > Alnus > Alnus rubra. Next base: position 644,406 of record JAJPGS010001899.1, on the reverse strand, counting down.
TGCTCTCGGCAAGGACTGATCCGAGAGGCTCCTTCTCGCAAGGACTGATCCGAGAAGTTGTTTTGCTCTCGGCAAGGACTGATCCGAGAGGCTCCTTCTCGGCAAGGACTGATCCGAGAAGTTGTTTTGCTCTCGGCAAGGACTGATCCGAGAGGCTCCTTCTCGGCAAGGACTGATCCGAGAAGTTGTTTTGCTCTCGGCAAGGACTGATCCGAGAGGCTCCTTCTCGGCAAGGACTGATCCGAGAGGCTCCTTCTCGGCGAGAGGCCCTCGCAAGGACTGATCCGAGAAGTTGTTTTGCTCTCGGCAAGGACTGATCCGAGAGGCTCCTTCTCGGCAAGGACTGATCCGAGAGTTTTTGCCTGCAAAAGAAGCAACATCAACGGGTTCCCGGTCCCTAGACCGGGAACACTCCGATGCTTAAGTCAGCTTTATTCATTTATTCTGAAAATACTTATTCCCAAAATCTGGGGAATTTTCTGTCTAGTTTGAAAAAATAAAAGTCTAGTTCTTTGCAAATATAAATACTGAAAAATAAAAGCAAGCCTGAAATTTCTGAGAGTCCTTTTTATGGGATCACGGGCAGATACTGCTGTTGCCTCGGCTCTCTATGCTGTGGGCTTCTGCTTCTTCGGTCCTCTCTTCTTTCTATGTCATCTCGGGGAGCATTCTCTTGATGCCTCTCGTCTAGCTGAGGACGGTCTCGGGGATAGTAATCCCGTGGCTGTTGATCTCGGGGCTGATAGTCCTGATGATTCCGAGGCCTGTTATTTCCTGGATGGTTCCGTCGCTCTCCCAAGAACCGAACTAGCTTGCCATTCTTTATGAATTCTTCTATTAACAACCTTAGGGTTACGCACCCCTCGGTGTAATGACCTGCTTGTTTATGGAAATCACAATACTTCCCTGCATTCTTATAAGGAGGATTACCTGGTATCTTTTGTGGTTCCCGAAACGTCGGATCTCTCTTGATCTCCATGAGGACTTCTGATATCTCGGCATTGAGAGGTGTAAAGTTGTAATCTTTGAACTTCTTTACCTGCCTCTGCTCTTCCCAATCAGCTTTCCTGAATTCTTTCCTTTTCTTTTCTGGGGCTGTCTCTCGGGGTAGTCTAGAACTGGCCATAGACTTCAGCGTCTCTTCCTGATTAATGAATTCTTCTACCTTATCCATGAGGCCCTGCAAGGTACTCGGTTGCTTCCGGATCAACTTCTTCATCAAAGGCTCCTCGGGTGAAATTCCCTGATAAATGGCAGCAAAGATCATATCCTCGGTCGGATCTTCGACCGTAGCCTTCTCTCGGTTGAACCGAGCCATAAACTCCTTAAGACTCTCATTGCCCTGCTGGTGCAATGATAGCAAATATCCCGAAGGCTTCTTCCTTGTCCGGAAAGCCAAGAACTCCGTTAGGAATATCTTGGACAATTCTTTGAACTGATCAACAGAATTCGGGGGCAGCTTCCTGAACCAGTCTCGGGCATTCCCCGCAAGAGTAAGAGGGAAGGCCCGACATGCTACTTCATCGGGTGTCCCGTGAAGGTCTAGATGAGCTTTGAAATTCTCTAGGTGATCCAAGGGATCTCTGTCTCCTGCATAACTTAGAATTTGGGGTACCTTAAACTTATCGGGAAGCTGATAGTCTGCCACCCGTCTGGTGAAGGGTGAGTCTGTACCCATTAGGAGCTTGTCCACCATTACGGATCTGCCTTTGTCCTTTCTTTCCATCTCCATGTACGTGCACCTTCTCTCCAGCTCGGCAATAATTCTGCTCAGATCTCCTTGGCGGTCATCCTCCCTCCGAGGATTAATGTTGCTATTGTGATCTTCTTCCTCACGCTCATCCCTGTTCATCTCGGGATTGGGCTGTCTCTGCCTCATGCGTAACAATTCTGCATTTAAGTCTTCAATTTGGGCTTCCAATGCTGCTATGCGATCTTGATCTCCACCCCCCGGGGGAGGGTTCGGTGGAGGCTGCAAATTATTCTGAATAGCCGGTTCCTGTGGGGCCACAGGCTGTCGATTGGTCTGGCTTCCGGAACGTGTGTTCATCACCATGCTGGATCTTTTTTTTTATGAGGAACGAAAAATCGTTTCCCACAGACGGCGCCAAACTGTTGGTACAGTTTCCGGTATGGTGTAAATCTGCACGTTCCTTTGATGTTCTTCACGCTTCTCAATAACTCTGCAAAACAACAAAACCTAGGGACCCTTCCGGGGGTCCCGCTCCGATGCCTAAGTTAGATTCTGTGAGAAAATAATGCTCTATGCATCAAATTGAGTCTTAGTTTATACCTGGGGTATGAGCCTATTTATAGGCATAGAGGTGGAGTCAAACCTGGATTAGGACTCCTGTTCCTTGTTGATTTAGAACTGCTGTCCGAGTTCTAATTGGACTTTAATCATTTACTAGACTTCTAATTGGATATCTTCTTAGACTTCTGATCTGATATCACCTTATCTGTTTGGACCTTATTTGACTCCTCTTTGGATCGGGTTGAGTGGGATTTATCCCCAACAATACCCTTGTGCTAGTTCATTATATATAATTGTTTGTGATGTCAATGGCGGAGCTGTGGTGGAGCTAACATATATATAATCTCAAGGACATTGTGCTGTGAATGGTGAAATAGTCAATCTACACTGTGATGATGAAAGAGGGGCCCTGCCCCTGATGATAACAACAATAACTTGAACGAATTTGACGAAGAATCCTTGCTTGATAGGGTTTGAGGTTATACATTCAGGATGAAATCTCGACAAAGGGAGATAGAGAGAGAGAGACCCAGATGGCTCGATGACAAGCTGGAATGTGGAGGCGGAGCGTGGAGGTTGAAGAGTAGAGAAGAAGAGTGAAGGGTTTCTGAGAGATATGTGCTGCATTTGAGGGTTTAGGAGGACTTAGGGTTTCGGAGGGAAAAATTTAAAAAGCGTAATATACATATATTAGTATTTTTTTTTTTGGTGCGGGTCGATAGTTGAGAATCGTGAAAATCATTAGTAAATTCCAATCCAACCTGATAATAATTTTAAAATAACAAACCGTAACCAATTTTTAAACCTCGAAATTCTTGAATTTTGGGGCAAAGTGGATGGGTCAGGTACATCGGGACCATCGGGTTGGTTGGGTTCGGGTGGGTTTTATTGTCCCTTAAATATTAATGCATATAATAATATACATAATTTTAATAGTGACACGTCTTTTAAATAATTAAAGTAGCGTCATGATTTTGTGGGGAAAAAATTAACGCCATTTACCATGTTTATGAGAAGTACGTATTCCGTGTTTTGAACACTATTTTGTATTTTGAACTGTTGGTTAATGATTTTGAAAACAATTTCTATTTTTAAAATCATTAATTAATTACCAGACAAGATCCCCTTAAGTTCTCTGCTTACCCAAAAATTAAAAAAATAAAATAAAAAGAAAAACAAAAGATGAATAATACAAACAGAAGGAACAAATCCATAGCAAAATTGGGTTGAGTAGGCTAATTAGGAATTTTGCTGTCTTATTGAATGTCGTGTCTCCCATCGATCAATTAATTCATTTGTGAACAGAATATTATCCAAAACGAATATATAAATACAAATTAAACACACTACGGACGATATCATAACCATGCATGGACATCCTTTACAAAACTGATCACTGCCCATCTCTGACCGTGACGTGCCCACGCGGTTTCCGGCGTGGTGGCCGGATTAATGGGGTTGACAGAATTTGGTGACTCTTCAACGTCGTGGAAGACTGGAAGTACTGCATATATAGGTGGCTGTGCATATAGTAGGATAGGCTTAGGAGCCTTACTTCTTTTATAACTCCGATTCTAGTTCTAATGTGGTTTTAATATTGGTTCATCCATGATTTCGGTCCTTGTTCTACTGCAACTCCATTTTATTTCCTAAGTCAATTATAATTGCAAATCCAAATTTATAAATAGAGGACTACGGATCGAGAATGATCAACCAAAAATCATCCGAAGAGTTGAAGCAATATACGATAAAGCTGATAAACAACATACCAAACCCCGTCACCATTATATATATAATCACAGTTGCAGTAGCAGGCAGAGTGAACCACCTCCATCACAATGCCAAAGCCAGCCTTCTCTTTCGTTCTCTTCCTTTTCTTAGCTCTGTTTGCCTCAGCCCAGTCGTCACCTTCCGCTGCGTGCAAGTCTACCCTCTATCCGAAGCTCTGCCGTTCAATCCTCTCCACCATCCGCTCCTCCCCGTCTGATCCCTACCGCTACGGCAAGTTCTCTGTGAAGCAATCCCACAAGCAAGCACGCAGAATGTCGAGCGCCATCGACAGCTACCTCAGCCAAAAGCGAAGGTCGTCAATGGGCCACGCCGAGGTTGGTGCGCTGGACGATTGCCGCCACCTGTCCCAGCTCAACGTGGAGTACTTGGTGTCCATCTCGGCGGGGCTGAAGTCGGCCAAGTCGCTCAACAACGAGGTGGGGGAGCAAGTTCATACGCTGCTGAGCGCGATAGTGACGAACCAGCAGACGTGCTACGACGGGCTCGAGGATTCCGAGAGCAGCATTGCGAGCGCGTTGTTTGAGCCGCTGAACAACGTGACTCAGCTGTATAGCGTGTCGCTTGGGTTGGTGACACATGCGTTGGATCAGAATCTGAAACGAAACCAACGGAGAAAGAGGTCTGAAGGTGGATTTCCGGCGATGGTGCACCCGGTCCGTGAACGGCTTGAAAGTCTCATCAAGGTAAACAATTTTTAGTTCTTGCTCTTTTTGTTTATCTTGTTTTAATGCACGTACGGGAATAATTAAATGATAGATTAATTGGGACTATATAAAAAAATTAAATAATAATAATAATTATTAGTATTTTAATAATAATAATATTAATATTATGATAGCGTTAGTAGTGTAATGTGCCCGAATTTCTATAAGAAGATTTCAGGCATTCTGCTTTCTTGCGAGGGTAGCAACGGATTGAATTTCTTTTATTAGGAGGGGTTCAAAGTTCACTGTGTAATTTCAATTTGAGATCCGTTTCCATTGCTGCTCTAACTAATTTTTTTTTTTAATTAAAAATAAAAAATTAACGCGTTAACTAAACGGGTCAAACCCATTAACCTTAACCTGTTAATTTTGTATTGAACTTGTATAAAAAATTGATAGCTCCGCCCATACTATCTTATTTACAATAAAGCTTTCTTTATTATGAAAATAATTGTTATCTGCTAAGAAAAAATAATGGTTATGAAGCTGTTGGAGAAAGCAAGCCCTAGTTTTTTTTTTTTTTTTTTTTAATATTTAAATATAATAGGTTTAAAATCTTAGTAAAATTAGATATTAAATTGATTAAATTAAAAGCTGAGGTGTAAAAGGTAAAATTGAGAATATTGATACAGGATTCTGAAATATTTTTCCTTTGGTTTATAGTAAAATCTGCTTGCATGCCTTGTTGGTATATTTTGAGACAGTTTCTAGTATGGTGTAAACAACACGTCTCTTACGCCTAAATTAGTTTTTGAAAGAAAAAAATATATCTTTTGCCTCAAGAATTTAGTGAGTCAAACCTGAATTGAGTTTACTAATTCCATTTGAGCTAGGAGTATCTAGTGTTTAATTTGGTATGAGAATCTTATCTCCATTCAATTGGGAGTTAGACAGTTGACCAAATTTTTCAAAGAGTTCTTATTAGACCCGCATTAGGACTACTACCCCAATTTGACAACATATATGCTTTACTTTGTTGATTAATAGTGGATATAAAGTAGGAAAAATAGGAAATTGTATTCATTTAAAAAAAAAAAAAAGGAGGAAGGAAATTGTTCAAATATAATGAGAAAGGTATATTTATTTTATTTAACAATATTTTATTGCAGGATCTACGGAAAACCACTTGCAAAAAATCAACGGATTGCCCTAAGAAAAAGGAACGGATTCTGAGTGCTTCGGTAGAAAGCAATGGCATTCTTATTAAGGATACTGTGACTGTCGGCTTATATGGCACCGATAACTTCACGTCCATCTCCGACGCCGTCGCATTTGCTCCCAATAATTCAAAGCCCGAAGATGGATATTTTGTGATCTACGCCACAGAAGGATATTACGAGGAGTATGTGGACGTGCCGACCTATAAGACAAATATAATGTTGCTTGGAGATGGGATCAACCGGACTGTCATCACAGGAAACCATAGTGTGATTGATGGCTGGACTACTTTTAATTCTTCAACCTTTGGTAAGTAAACCATTCCCAAATTAACATTATTGGATCTCATTATAATTTTCGTGACAATTCTTGTTTACGTGTTGGGTTCGGTTCGTGCCGAAATATATATAGTTATAAAACTATATTGTTAAGTTAATCATAACTTGACTCATTTAATTAAATTGGTTAGATCCCTCAACCTTAACCTGCTATTTTCTTGTTGGATTCATGTTGGGATCATGAATCGTGTCAAAAAATTGCATGCATTAAATATCGAATGTCGGGTTCAGGTCGTGTCGAGGCATAGATATAAGACTATATATGCTAACCTTAATCTTATCAATTTAATTAAACAGGTCAGATCATTCAACCTTAGGGCTTGCAGATAGTGTAAAAGATTGACAACATACACTAAATGTTCAGTGTTGGGTTCAAATTGAGTCAAGACATAGCATTACAAAACGAGTCAAACTTTAACCCGACCCATTTATTTAAACGAGTCAGACCCTTAACTCTATGCCGCGAATTTTATGTTAGATTCTTGTTAGATTAACGAGTTATGTAAAAACTTTTGGCTCTAATTTTATGATAATGCCACTAGAGTTTTCCTTTCATTTGGATATATATTTGCAAGATTTTCTCTTTGCCTCCTCTAAACGTAAACAATCATAACTTGTGGAATATAGTAGACATGAATGAAGGCTTTGTGAATGTGGATCTCATATATATATATATATAACTTGGTCATAAGTAACAATTGAACTAATTAACGTATATATGCATTGATGCAGCTATTTCTGGAGACCGATTTATAGCAGTAGATGTAACGTTCAGGAACACGGCTGGTCCTGAGAAGTACCAAGCAGTAGCTCTAAGGAACATTGCTGACCTCTCCACGTTCTACCGTTGCAGTTTTGAAGGCTACCAGGACACTCTTTATGTTCACTCTAAAAGACAATTCTACAGAGAATGTGAAATTCATGGAACTGTAGATTTCATTTTTGGAAATGCTGCTGCTGTCTTCCAGAACTGCAATCTATTTGCCCGGAAGCCAATGGCCGGTCAAAAGAATGCCTTCACAGCCCAAGGCCGGTCGGACCCAAATCAAAACACCGGTATTGTTAAATCATTACTTATTCTAAATACTTAAGCTAATAGAAAAAAATAGATTTATATTACAACACTCACCATCACGTATGGGTTGAAACAGTTCAAGATCTCTTGAAATTGTAGATTCTAAAATTATGTGAATTTAAGCCATTACTTGCATTGATTGGCTTAAAAAAAATGAATATATTTTTATTAGGTTAGTGCATTTCATGTTGTAGAAAAGCTTGGAGCCAAAAGCTATTGTTTGGCTTTAACATACTCAATTCTTATTGATAATATGCAACATTTTTAATTGGTAAAATTTTTCAAGCTGTTCGATGCAAAGAACGGCATGATTCACATAATTTTAGAATGGGGATCCTCACGGCTGAAACTCTCATTTAATAAGTAAAGCTCAAAATGTGTAATATTTAATTGAAATTGAGGGTAAATTGACGGGGACAAGATTCGAACATAGGACGACATTTTCTCTGAAATCATGTTATAAATCACCATTTATCCTAAAAGTTTAAGCTGATAGAAATGAATGAATTTAATCATCTAATTTATCTTTTGACAGGTATATCAATCCACAACTGCACAATTGAAGCTGCACCAGACTTGGCAATGGAGATGAGCTCAACCTTAAATTATCTGGGGAGACCATGGAAGAATCACTCAAGGACTGTGTACATGCAATCGTATATTGGCAGTTTGATCCATCCCGTCGGATGGTTGGAATGGGATGGAACCTTTGGATTAGACACACTCTATTATGGGGAGTTTGAGAATCGTGGGCCAGGGGCAGATACGAGAATGAGAGTAAATTGGCCTGGTTATACTTTGATGAATGCTTCACAGGCTTTGAATTTTACTGTTTTTAATTTCACAATAGGGGATACTTGGTTGCCTTATACTGATATACCATTCTCTGCAGGACTTCTATAAACTAGAGATTTGTAACTAGATAAAAAGTTTCGTTTGTTTTTTAGGAATTACATTTCTAATGATTTTTTTGGGAACCCTATAGCTTTTGGGAAAACTGATTCGATGGTGTTTGATAACGTTTTTTTTGGAGGAGTTTTTAGTATTTGTTAAAGTATTGATTAAATATTTTAATTTTCCTCTTCCTTTCAGCTTAAATTTTTGGGATGAACGGTAGCTTAATTAATATGGTTACAGAGCCTAAAGGCCTTGAGTTCGAACCTTATTTCAGTCATTTGCCTCATATTTCAATTAAATATTACACGTGTTTGGGTTTCATCTAATAAAAGGTAGTCTGAGCCTACACGTGAGAATGAGTGTTAATGTATTGATTAAATGATTAAATTTACCTATTCCGATCAATTTCAACTTCTAAGATAAGTGTTGATTTAATAGTATTTTGGTTTTAAAAAATTGTATACATATGATTTTTTTTGTGAAGAACATTATTTGTTAATGCTTTAGTTGTGATTCTTGAGAATTTTAAGGGAAAATTACAGTTTAGCCCTCCAAACTGCCAGTCGTTTTGCAACTAGTCCTGCAAACTGTCAACACTCCGACTCTGGCCCTCCAAATTACCAAAACCTTTAAAAAATGTCAAATTTAACGAAATATCTCCATATTACTCATTCTACGTGTCATTTTTCAATTAAAAAAATAATAAAAATTAACCCTAAAAATAAAAAATAAAAAATAATTATTTTTTTAATAAAAAAAAGAAGAGAAAAAGAAAGAAAATTGGTGTTTGGCTGGTAGGGGGTGGCTATTCTAATCACACAGGGTTTAAACGGTTGAGAAAAGTTCTACCACATGTTTGATTATTTGTACGTTGGGTTACCAAATATTCCTTATTTCTCATCTTTTCTTCTTAACCTTTTCTCATGCTCATTCATCCAAATTCCGAACTCATCTTTAAATATTCTTTTCCTCAATCTTGGGCTTACCCATCATCACATGTCATAAAGTTCAGTGTTACCTCTTTCCTCCATTGGAGACAATCACTCCCTTTTCTTGCTCTCTTCACCTGCTTTGGTTGCGAGAGGGGTTACAATTAATTGATTAATCCACTTGTTCGGCAGCGACGATTGTTGTGAAAGTTTACTTTGGTAATGTTAGGGTAAACACACACACCAGCGACACGTACACCATACGTTTTTTTTTTTTTTTTTTTTTTTTTTATTTATTTATTTTAAATTTAATTTTTTTATTTACACTTCCACGATCACTGCATGTAAAACAATTAAAATTAAAACTAAAACTAAGAAACCATTTTGGGAGTCTCGTTCTAAATTAACTTAAGAGAAAAATGTGTTGTATGCATAAAATTTTTAGTCTGCCCTTTATACTTGGCGTATGAACCTAATTATAGATAAATAGGTGGAGTCATTTCATCCCCATTCAACTGGGAGTTGGACTGTTGACCAAATTCTTCAAAGAGTCCTTATTGAATCCGGATTGAGACTACTACCCGAATTCAACTTAGAATAGGATTATTCCCAACACCCAATAAAATTTCCTACCATTATTTATGCAAATCAAGTACCCCTTGTAACCCTTTCCCGTTATCAATTAGAACAAGAAATAAAATAAATGCAACCCAACTCACTGTAAAAGTCTATGGGCCTTACTCACTCTCAAAAGACGCCTTGAGAGAAGAGGGGTGTCCATGACTTATAAAGTTTACAAGACAATGATCTCTTAGTAATGTGAGACACTTTAACACGCCTCCTCACGTGTGGTATCTTTGGCCAAACACGTGTTCAACAACGGGAGGAAAAGACCTATCATTGTCAAAGAAACCTGCTCTGATACCATGTAAAAGTTCATAGGCCTTACTCACTCTCAAAAGACGCCTTGAGAGAGGAGTGGTGTCAATGGCTTATAAAGTTTACAAGACAAGGATCTCTTAGCAATGTGAGACACTTTAACACTTACAAACACCGTAGAAAAATAAACCAAGCACACACAAGCAAGACACCAAATTTTGTACATGAAAAACCCTGGCCTTCAATGTGAAAAGAAGAATCACGGGACTTAATCTCGTTAAATCTTTCATTATCAACAATGGATTTACAATTATCTTCTCCAAAATAATATTTAAAGGCTACCAACACATCAAGAACACATACATTATATTCTTGGATAACAATATCAATTCACCACGGTCCTTAAGGTGGATTTCAATTAAAACAGTAAAGAAAGATCTCGCAATCTATAGGTATGAGTAACCAAGCAATTGGAGAGGATTTTCAACGATCGAAAACCAGTCAATACGAAGCTCTAAGCTCTCATTGTCTCAACAACATATTAAAATCTTAACAAAATCAGACCATAAACAACCCCTCTTCAATCTCTGACAAAACACACGACACACTTTTTGTTCTCCCCAAAAGACAAGTGGCCTTTGCAAAATGACAAGAGTTTGCACCATTTTCTTTCTCTAAAACGTTGCGCTTACCTTTGTTCATGAACTTCCTTGCAACCTCCCACCGTCTCTGCATTAAATGTCCATTCCCATATTCTCAAACCAACGCACCAAACCCCATCACCATTATTAATTTCACGCGCATCTTATGCTTCCCTTTTTACCGGCCTATATATATAATCACAGTTACAGTTGCAGGCAGAAGGAGCCACCTTCATCACAATGCCAAACCAAGCCTTCTCCTTCATTCTCTTCCTTTTCTTAGCTCTGTTTACCTCAGCCCAGTCGACACCTTCCGCTGCGTGCAAGTCTACCCTCTACCCGAAGCTCTGCCGTTCAATCCTCTCCACCATCCGCTCCTCCCCGTCTGATCCCTACCGCTACGGCAAGTTCTCCGTGAAACAATGCCTGAAGCAAGCACGCAGAATGTCGAGGGCGATCGACAGCTACCTCAGCCAAAAGCGACGGTCGTCAATGGGCCACGCCGAGGTTGGTGCACTGGACGATTGCCGCCAGCTGTCCCAGCTCAACGTGGAGTACTTGGAGTCCATCTCGGCGGAGCTGAAGTCAGCCGAGTCGCTGAACGACGAGGCGGTGGAGCAAGTCCAGACGCTGCTGAGCGCGATAGTGACGAACCAGCTCACGTGCTACGACGGGCTTGAGGATTCCGAGAGCAGCATTGCGAGCGCGTTGTCTGAGCCGCTGAACAACGTAACTCAGCTGTATAGCATGTCGCTTGGGTTGGTGACACATGCGTTAGATCGGAATCTGAAACGAAACAAACGGAAGAAGGGGTCTGAAGGTGGATTTCCGGGGATGGTGCACCCGGTCCGTGAACGCCTTGAAAGTCTCATCAAGGTAAACAATTTTTAGTTCTTGCTCTTTTTGTTTATCTTGTTTTAATGCACGTACGGGAATAATTAAATGATAGATTAATTGGGACTATATAAAAAAAATTAAATAATAATAATAATATTAATATTATGACAGCGTTAGTAGTGTAATCTGTCCCAATTTCAACCTGACCGGTTAATTAGTAAGAGAAATGATTCCTACACTCATTTCTCACAACAGCCCCACAACAAGCTGATGTGGCTGGTAATATTTTATTATTTTTTTTGTTTAAAATAATAAAATATTACCAGCCAGATCAGCTTGTTGTGGAGCTGTTGTGAGAAATGAGTGTAAGAATCATTTCTCAATTAGTAAAGCGAAATATAGATTTGGAAAATATTAAATTTACAACACCAACACAACAACTATACAACAACCCCTCACATGATTGTGGACCCCACACACTGGGGCCCACCCTCATGTGCGGGGTTGTTGTGTGATTGTTGTGATGGTGTTGTGTATGAATCAAATCCTATATTGGTCAATCATAACTTGACTCATTTAACTAAACGGGTCATACTCATTAACTTTAACCAGCTAATTTTTTGTATTAAACTCGTATAAAAAATTGATAGCTATGCCCATATTGTCTTATTTACAATAAAGTTTTCTTTATTATGAAAATAATTGTTATCTGTTAAGAAAAAATAATGGTTATGAAGAAGCTCTATTTTTTTTTAATTATTTATTTAATATTTAAATATATTAGGTTTAAAATCTTAGTAAAATTAGATCTTAAATTGATTAAATTAAAAAATGAGGTGTAAAAGGTAAAATTGAGAATATTAATACAGGATTTTGAAATATTTTTCCTTTGGTTTATAGTAAAATTTGTTTGCCTTATTGGTATATTTTGAGACAGTTTCTGGCATGGTGTAAACAACACGTCTCCTATGCCTAAATTAGTTTTTGAAAGAAAAAAGTATTTCTTTTAATTGCCTCAAGAATTCAGTCTGTCGTTTATACCAGCTGGGGAATGAGCTTATTTATAGGCGAAGACATGGAGTCAAACCTGAATTGAGTTTACTACTTTCACTTGAATTATGAGTGTCTAGTGTTTAATTTGGTATGAGAGTCTTATCCCATTCAACTGGGAGTTAGACTGTTGACCAAATTCTTTAAAGAGTTCTTATTGGATCCGCATTAGGACTACTATACGCATGCATTTATGCTTTACTTTGTTGATTAATAGTGGATTTAAAGCAGGGAAAATAGGAAATTGTATTCATAGAAAAAAAAAAGAAAAAAAGAATTAGAAGAGGAAATTGTTCAATTATAATGAGAAAAGTATATTTATTTTATTTGACAGTATTTTACTTCAGGTTCTTCGGAAAACCACTTGCAAAAAATCAACGGATTGCCCCATGAAAAAGGAACGGATTCTGAGTGCTTTGGGAGAAAGCAATGGCATTCTTATTAACGAGACTGTGACTGTCGGCTTATTTGGCTCCGACAACTTCACGTCCATCTCCGACGCCGTCGCATTTGCTCCCAATAATTCAAAGCCCGAAGATGGATATTTTGTGATCTACGCCACAGAAGGATATTACGAGGAGTATGTGGAGGTGCCGAACTATAAGAAGAATATAATGTTGCTTGGAGATGGGATCAACCGGACTGTCATCACAGGAAACCATAGTGTAATTGATGGCTGGACTACTTTTAATTCTTCAACCTTTGGTAAGAAAACCATTCCCAAATTAACATTATTGGAGCTCATTATAATTTTTGTGACAATTCTTGTTTACTTGTCGGGTTCGGTTCGTGTCGAAATATGGTTATTAAACTATATAGCTAAGTTAATCATATTTTGATTCATTTAATTAAATTGGTTAGATCTCTCAACCTTAACCCGCTAATTTCGTGTTGGATTGATGTCGGGTTCACGAATCGTGTCAAAAATTGCATGCCTTAAATGTAGAATGTCGGGTTTAAGTCGTGTCGAGGCATAGGTATAAGACTATACAGGATAACCTTAGTCTGATTAATTTAATTAAACGGGTCAAATCATTCAACCTTAGGGCTTGCAAATAGTGTAAAAGATTGACAACAAACACTAGATGTCGGGTGTCGGGTTCAGATTGGGTCAAGACATAGCATTACAAGACGGGTCGGACCTTAACCCGACCCATTTATTTCAACAAGTCAAACCCTTAACTCTATACCGCGAATTTTATGTTAGGTTCTTGTCAGATTAACGGGTTATGTAAAAACTGTCAGCTCTAATTTTATGACAATGCCACTAAAGTTTTCTTTTCATTTGGATATATAATTGCAAGATTTTCTCTTTGACTTCTCTAATCATAAACAATCATAACTTGTGGAATATAGTAGACATTAATGAAGGCTTTGTGAATGTGGATCTCATATATACATAACATGATCATAAGTAACAATTGAACTAATTAATGTATATATGCGTTGATACAGCTGTGTCTGGAGACCGATTTATAGCAGTAGATGTAACGTTCAGGAACACGGCTGGTCCCAAGAAGCACCAAGCAGTAGCTCTAAGGAACAATGCTGACCTCTCCACGTTCTACCGTTGCAGTTTTGAAGGCTACCAGGACACTCTTTATGTTCACTCTCTCAGACAATTCTACAGAGAATGTGAAATTCATGGAACTGTAGATTTCATTTTTGGAAATGCTGCTGCTGTCTTCCAGAGCTGCAATCTATTTGCTCGGAAGCCAATGGCTAATCAAAAGATTGCCTTCACAGCCCAAGGCCGGTCGGACCCAAATCAAAACACCGGTATTGTTAAATCATTATTTATTTTAAATACTTAAGCTGATAGGAAGGAATAGATTTATATTATAACACTTTCCATCACGTGTGGGTTGAAACGGTTCAAGATCTCTTGAAATTGTAGATTCTAAAATTATGTGATTTCAGGCCGTTACTTGCATCGATCAAAAAATGCTAGCTATTAAAAATGTGGTATATTATCAATAAGAATTGAGTATATTTTTATTAGGTTAGTGCATTTCATGTTGTAGAAAAGCTTTGAGCCAAAAGCTGTTGTTTGGCTTTAACATACTCAGTTCTTATTGCATGATAACATGCAACATTTTTAATCGATAACATTTTTCAAGCTGTTCGATGCAAAGAACGGCCTGATTCATGTAATTTTAGAATGGGAATCCTCATCTGGCTGAAACTCTCATTTAATAAGTAAAGCTCAACACTTGTAATATTTAATTTAAATATGGGGTAAATTGACGGGGACAAGATTCGAACACAAGACGACCTTTGCTCTGAAATCATGTTATAAATTACCATTTATCTTAAAAGCTTAAGCTGATAGGAGTGAATGTTGAATCATCTAATTTATCTTTTGACAGGTATATCAATCCACAACTGCACAATTGAAGCTGCACCAGACTTGGCAATGGAGATCAATTCAACCTTAAATTATCTGGGGAGACCATGGAAGAATTACTCAAGGACTGTGTACATGCAATCATATATTGGCAGTTTGATCCATCCCGTCGGATGGTTGGAATGGAATGGAACCTTTGGATTAGACACACTCTATTATGGGGAGTTTGAGAATCATGGGCCCGGGGCAGATACGAGAATGAGAGTAAATTGGCCTGGTTATACTTTGATGAATGCTTCACAGGCTTTGAATTTTACAGTTTTCAATTTCACAATGGGGGATACTTGGTTGCCTTATATTGATATTCCATTCTCTGCAGGACTTCTATAAACTAGCTAGAGATTTTTATCTAGATAAAAAGTTTCATTTGGTTTTCAGGGATTACCTTTTTAATGATTTTTTTTTTCGAACCCTATATCTTTGAGAAAAATGATTCGGTGGTGTAAGTCTGATAACAGTTTTTAGGAGGTGTTTTTAGTGTTTGTTAAATTATATATTGATTAAATGATTTAATTTTTCTCTTCCTATCAGCTTAAATTTTTTGGATGAACGATGACTCAATTAATATGGTTACAGAGCCTAGAGGTATTGAGTTCGAACCTTATTTCAGTCATTCGCCTCACATTTCAATTAAATATTTTACGTGTTTGAGCTTCACCTATTAAAAGGTAGTTTTAGCCCACACGTAGGAAAGAGTGTTAAGGTATTGATTAAATAATTAAATTTATTTATTCCTATCAATTGAAGCTTTTAAGATAAGTGATGATTTAATAGTATTTTGATTAAAAAAAGTGTTATATATATATATATGATTTTTTTTTGTGAAGAACATTATTTGTTAATGCTTTAGTTGTGATTCTTGAGAATTTTAAGGGAAATTTACACGTTAACCCCCTAAACTGTCTCGAGCTAATAAATCTTCCATTGCATTGATCTTAAATCATTTGAGATAGATAAGTCATACAGTTCATCTTTTAAGTTACCTAATAACAAAGAACTTCGTTTACTAGCAACTTCTTTAGTTGAGACGGTAGTTTGAGCGGGATTATCCAAACAAGATTAGGCTTAAGGGCCGTAAAACATACTATAGCACCTATACGTTGTTGTTTTAAATTTTAATGGTCTAAATTTAATTTTAAGTGTTTTATGGAAAGAATAAAAAAATTAAAATCTGAACACATACAATTGCATAGGTGCAATTAAGCCAAATCCACCCAAATACCTATATCCTCATCCGTTCATTATTTTAAAAATTCAAAAATTAATATACAAAATTATTGAAGAATTAATCTTAACCGTTGTTGGACATCACATCACATGGTCGGGTTTTAGTTTGCATTGTCGCAGATGATAATGGTGATGAGCTTCTAAAGTTTTTGTGGGCCAAAAATTTGTAGCCAAAAATCCTACGTGGAATTCTTTTTGCTTTTTTTTTTTTTTTTTTTTTTTTAATTTTTTTTTTTAAAAAAAAATTGAAAAGCTGAAGCATCTTTTCTCTCCTCATCTTCTCTCCCGCGCTCCTTCATCTTTCCTCTCCCGGAGTCTCCCTCCCACCTCCAGCTCAAAGCCTCCCATCGGCGACCATCAAAACCCAACCTCCGAGCACCGGTGACCACACTGCCCAACCTCCGGCGACCTCATATATGGTTTTCACCCAAAAAATATCCCTCCATCTCCATCTTCCCTCTCCCCCTCCCAACGCCGCCCATCGATGACCACGCTAACCTAACCTCCGAGCACCGGTAATCACGCCGACCCAACCTCCAGCGACCTCAGATTTGGTACTAGCCATAGATTTCCCCCTAATTTCAAGTATCCTTCCTACAATGTTGTGTGGTGTTTCAGATGTTTGACTGTTTTGGTCCTTTTGATTGTATTTTGGGTAGAGTTTTAGAGTTTTGTTTATGGGTCTTTTTTTTCTTCCTATAAATTGAAGACGGATTTTCACTTTATTCAGATCAACTAAAGAATGTATGTATGGTTTCTCTGCAGATATCTGTCAAATGATTCAACCTCTTTGATGACTTATGGTTTTACGAGAAAGAGTGTGTCTAATGATTTTCTTGTTGCTATTCTCTCTGCTCTTGTTGTTACCATTACATGAACTTTGTGTTAATTAAGAAAGTGTTAACAAATGGGTCTTGCACTTCAAAAAAAAAAATGGATCTTGCTGGGTTAGCCTCTGGATTATCATTTCAGAATTTTAGTCTAATAAATAGCATCTGTTGCTTCTGAAGAGAGGCATTGTACTGTTGGTTGCCATGGGTATTAGATTTCTGGAATAGTGTTTTTGTTCTTGGAAAGTTGTTTTCTCTTCTTTTTCTGGAAAGTTTAGTTTTGTTATATTAATATGTATCACATCTAATTGTTATATCTACGAAGCTTTAGGAGAAAGAAACAACCTACTAATTTTTCCACTATGGTTCACGACAAATGGCATTTAACTGTAGTTCTGTTTTTGTAAATGTATGCTTGTTTGCTCCTGCAATGTATTTTGTTATTGCTTGAGTAAGAAAGACAGAATCTTATGTGTTTGATCATCTACCGAAATGTTCATCCTTGAAGTAGAAACTAGAAATAATCTGGACTTCATGATAGTTATTAAGATTATGCTAACAATTGGAGAAGTGTATGGTTAAGATGATGTTGATTTCTAACTTAAATGTGCTGTCCAATTTTTTTTACAGACTCTATCTACAATTGGTTTTGCTGGTTTTTACTACTGTGACAAATATGGCATGCTTGGAGTTTTTTGGTAGGGTGTTTTAAGGTCAATAACATCTTTTGCATTCTGAATGATTATAAGTTTGATTTGAATGCACTCATCTGAATGGTTGATTAAGCAATTTGAGGACACTCCTCACTTGATGAAAATTTTTAGTGTTATGCTGGGTTTCTCTCAAATGTTGAGTTTTTTCTGTAGGTGCATAATTGAAGTGTAGAGTTTCAGGAATAGATTTTGATGATACAATTGATTGAATGGTTAGACTCAGACAACAAAGGCCCACAAGAAGTAAAAATATGTGTTCTTTTTAAGATTCCTTTAAGCTTGATAACAAGCAGCATATATTCTGCATTCTTGCTGCATAACACTAAAATAGATTAGATTTTAAAATTGGCCTTTTATTTTTTTTCAGCTTTGGCATGTTTGGCATCATGTTTTCAATATATAGTTATTATCTATTTCTAATTGTATCTCTTGTTGAAATTTATGGTATAGGTGCACCTACAAATTCTCAGCTACAGAACGTGTTGAGTGTTGACTATTGAAAAGCCAGCTTTAGAAGAGTACATTCATTTCTTATAACAAGCAGCGTCTACATTTGCCTCATGGTGAAGATAAACAAGCAACGTCTGCATTTTAAAATATGTAGTACATTTTTATTGGTCTAATATGAATTTGCAATAGTATATTTATTGGCATGTTGGGTTGTTTAAAATTGTATTGTGTTTCTTTTTGTGTGTATTGATAAGATGCCAAGGTCGCAACATGAGCTTTGTGTTACTAGTTATTGTTTCTTGTACATCAAGGGTCTCAGATTTGTATGTTAATTGTTATGTACGCGCCAAATATAATTTGAGAACTGCATGATTGGTGGAACAGAGTGGATCCACTTCTTCTAGATTTTTATGCATTAGGTTAATGCAAAAGCATGATTCTTTTTCAAGTTAATATGAAGCAAAGTAGTCCATTTGACAAATTGCAAACCCTACAAGAAAAAGAGGAAAATGATGAAATTTATGTATTAAACAATCTAATCAAATTTAACTATGATCTTTAAAAATCCAACTTGCCAATTTATCTCCAGTTGTATTCACCTCATATAATTTGAGAATTCTCTATTTTCTATCACATCAAATTTTTTTTCATAAACCTAAATCCATCAACACCACTTTAACACTCAAGTTTGAGCCTTCTAATAAATTAGACAATTTTAGATAATCACATCCTGTAAAAAAAGCTGCACACTTAAAAAGTGATTACATAATGTTTGAAAATACAATATATATCTTGAGTACATGAAGTTCATCTTATTCTAACTCCTCTTGCATCCTTCTCTTCATCAGTGTCTTTGATCTTATCGTCAAGAGTTTCAGCAACTTTCATAATCTTATCGTCAACAGTTTCAGCGGCTTCGATGATCTTCAGGTGCTTTGTTTTGGTTGGGTGAGAATCAATTGTTTCCTCACTCATGCACTTAAAAAACAAGATAAACTTCAAACCTTCTAAGTGACCCTGATAGATAAAATCAACAAGCTTGTAGCCCATCCAAATCAGTCTACAAAGTGCACAAAATAGAACCACAACAATTAGTCTACAAAGTGACCCTGTACAAATACTCCAACATATAGAATGCAAGAACCAAAAATTACAATCTTGAAGGAAATCAAACTAGACAACTACATAGTTTTATTAGGCTTAATTATAAGGAAACTTGTTATTCTGAGGCCTCTAAAATCAAAAGTACATAAGAGATGAATACCATCTTTTCCTTTTCCCAGACATCATCTCAGCAACAAAACATATGAATTTTCTCTTTGTAAAGTATAATTCATATACCACTTGGTTTAAGTATTCAACTAAATGCCATTATGTACAAGTTGCAATGTTCTTAACAGTATTTCAGCACCCATAATCAATATCTCCATATTGGCATTTCTCCCTAAATTAATCTTCAAAATCATGATCTTTGTTTACAAGGAACTAACAAATATATTATTAAGAGCCTATTTATGATTGCGTAGGAAAATAGAGTTTATGTCTATAGAAAATGCTTCATTTTTAAGCTTCCCTAAAAAGCAATTTTGGGCTTTTTCAGAGCAAAAAAAAAAAAAAAAAGTTTTTAAAGTTTTTTACCAAACAAACACATTTTTGCTTGACATAGTTTTCTATGTACTAAAAACACTTTTTAAGCTCCTTAACACAACCACAAACAGGCTCTAAGTTAATCTTTAGGACCAACTAGTGGATACATACATTCAAAGCAACAAAAATTTAGTCAATAGACATCACTTCTTGAAAGTGTCTAGTCCAAGTAACTTCATTGCCTTGATAGTTATCTTTTGTTTTTTCCTCTGTTCTTTTTAATTATTTAGTTAATCAAGCACCTAAAATTAAGGGTTATTATCTAGTGTTGAACCTATATAGGTAGAGTCTTGGTGTGACTTGGATACGGTTCTACCCTTCAGTAATTTGTATGTAACGGCCACCCAAGACTCAAACCTTGCACATTTGAGCTTGGCAACCCAAGACCAAAGGTAAAACGGAAACCCAAATAATTAGTCAATCACATATACCAAAAGTTTAATTTTACATAATAGAAAATGATAAGGATTATCCATCAACACAATCTGCTGCATCACAAAATTATTCTCATACAACAGAAACCGAAGACTCCAAAATAAATAATAATTCCTCGACAACAACTGATAAGATGGGAGGAGTTCAATCAAATCTCAAAAGATAACACTCGATTGCATTCAGCTTATAATCTGTAACTGTTGTTTGTTATTCTTGATAAAAATCACTTGTACAAGATAATCTCAATCTATAACTGTTCTCGTTATATATACAAGTGCCTTCACCAAATTCTGGTAAGGCAGCAAACACACTCACAAACCATAGTAAAAAAAAAAAAAAAAAAATCCTTAAAACAAAAACCCAGAGAGTAAATCAATCACATATACAAAGGTTTCATTTTTCTTGCCTTCAGGCTAAAAAAAAAAAATAATAATAACAAAAATAAAAAATTCTATATTTCTTTCCTTTCCCTAGCTGTTGGTACAATTTTCAATATGGTGTGAATCTGCACGTTCTTCTGATGTTCTTCACGCTTCTTAATAATTCTGCAAAACAACAAAAACTAAGGGACCCTTCCAGGGGTCCTCTTCGATGCCAAAATAATGCTCTATACATAAAATATTGAGTCTCTGTTTATAGCTGGGGTATGAGCTATTTATAGGCAAAGAGGTAGAGTCAAATCTGAATTAGGATTCCTGCTCCTTGTTGATCTAGAACTGGTGTCAGAGTTTTAATTAGACTTCGATCCTTGATTAGACTTCTAATTTGATATCTTATTAGACTTTTGAATTGATTATTCTTCTTATCTGATTGGACCATGAGTCCTATCCTAATTCCCTTGGGGATAGGATCACGTACTGATCGGATTATGACTATTTACTTCAATTCAACTTGGAGTAGAGTCCTAATTCGAATTTACTGAGATAACTGATACCTGATTTCTCTGGAGTAGTTGCTAAATGTCTATCTCCTCCTTGGATCGGGTTGAGTGAAATTTATCCCCAACAGTTACCCCCCAATTCCCTTATACGAAGCTTGCTTGAATAATGAGAATTCTATGTCCAAGGAAACCTGAGCTTTGTCTCCATCTGAAAACCCACTAACTTGCAAAACCTTTGGGTTAAATTTTACCCCCCATTACCTTCTTGTTTTTCCTTAGGGTTTTCTCCTTGTCTTGGAATGGCTAACTCTTGAAAAACCTGCAAAATCTGAGGGTTAAATTCGACCCCCCTGGCTCTCTTTCTTTCTTTCTCTCGACAAGGATTGATTTGAGATGCTTTCTTGTTGCTCTCGGCAAGGACCGATCCAAGAGTTTTTCTTCTTACTCTCGGCTAGGATTGATCCGAGAGGCTTTGCCTTGCTATCGGCTATGACTGATATGAGAGGCTCTCCTCTTGCTCTCAGCTAGGACTGATCCGAGAGGCTTTCTTCTTGCTCTCGGCTAGGACTGATCCTAGAGGCTTTGCTTCTTGGTCTTGGCTAGGACTGATCCGAGAGGCTTTCTTCCTTCTCTCAGCTAGGATTGATCTGAGAGGTTTTCTTCTTGCTCTCGGCTAGGACTAATCCGAGAGGTTTTTGCCTGCAAAATAAGCGAAATCAACGGGTTCCCGGTCCCTAGACCGGGAACACTCCGATGCTTAAGTCAACTCTATTCTTTTATTCTGAAAATACTTATTCCCAAAATTTGGGGAATTTTCTGTCTTTTATTATAGCTAGTTTGAGTTAAAAATAAAATTCTAGTTCTTTGCAAACATAAATGCTAAAAATAAAAGTCTAGCCTGAAATTCCCGAGAGTTCTTTCTACATGATCACAGGTAGATTCTGCTGTTTCCTTGGCTCTATATGCCATGGGCTTCTGCTTCCTCGGTCCTCTATTCTTTCTATGTCATCTCGGGGATCATTCTCCTAATGCCTCTCGTCTAGCTGAGGACGGTCTCAAGGATAGTAATCCCGTGGTTGCTGATCTCGGGGCTGGTAGTCTCGATGATTCTGAGGCCTGTTATTTCCTGGCTGGTTCCGTTGCTCTCCCAAGAACCGAACCAGCTTGCCATTCTTTTATGAATTCTGCTATTAACAACCTTAGGGTTACGCACCCCTCGGTGTAATGACCTGCTTGTTTGTGAAAATCACAATACTTGCCTGCATTCCTATAAGGAGGATTACCTAGTATCTTTTGTGGTTCCCGAAACGCCTGGTCTTTTTTTTTTTTTTTTTAATCTCCATAAGGACTTCTGATATCTCGGCATTAAGATGTGTAAAGTTGTAATCTTTGAACTTCTTTACCTTCCTCTGCCCTTCCCCATCAGCTTTTCTGAATTCTTTCATTTTCTTTTCTGGAGCTGTCTCTTGGAATAGCCTAGAACTGGTCATAGCCTTCAACTTCTATTCCTGATTGATGAATTCTTCTACCTTATCCATTCGGCCCTGCAATGTACTCGGTTGCTTCCGGACCAACTTCTTCATCAAAGGCTCCTTGGGTGAAATTCCCTTATAAATGGCAGCAAAGATCATATCCTCGGTCGGATCTTCGACTGTAACCTTCTCTCGGTTGAACCGGGCCATAAACTCCTTAAGACTCTCGTTGCTTTTCTGGTGCAACGATAGCAAATATCCCGAAGGATTCTTCTTTGTCTAGAAAGCTAGAAATTCCGTTACGAATATTTTGAACAACTCCTTGAACTGATTAACAGAATTCGGGGGTAGCTTTCTGAACCAGTCCCGGGCATTCCCCAAAAGAGTAAGGGGGAAGGCCCGACACACTACTTCATCGGGTGTCCCATGAAGGTCTAGATGAGCTCGAAAATTCTCTAGGTGATCTAGAGGATCTCCGTCTCCAGCATAACTTAGAATTTGGGGTACCTTAAATTTCTCGGGTAGCCGATAGTCCGCTACTCATCTGGTGAAGGGTGAGTTTGTACCCCTTAGGAGCTTATCCACAACTACGGATCTGCTTTTGTCCTTCATTTCCATCTCCATGTATGTGCATCTTCTCTCTAAGTCGGCAATAACTCTGCTCAGATCTCCTTGGCGGTCATCCTCCCTCCGAGGATTAGTGTTGCTGTTACGACCTTCTTCCTCATGCTCATCCCTGTTCATCTTGGGATTGGGCTGTCCCGGCCTCCTGCGCTGCTATGCGATCCTAGTCTCCACCGGGCGGTGGATTATTGTGAATAACCAGTTCCAGTGGGGCTTTGGGCTGTCGGTTGGTCTGGCTTCCGGAACGTGTGTTCATCACCATGTTGGATCTTCCTTTTCTTTTATGAGGAACGAATGATCGTTTCCCACAGACAGCGCCAAACTGTTGGTACAGTTTTCGGTATGGTGTGAATTTGGACGTTCTTCTGATGTTCTTCACGCTTCTCAATAATTCTGCAAAACAATAAAAACTAAAGGACCCTTTCGGGGGTCCTCTCCGATGCCTAAATTAGCTTATGTGAGAAAATAATGCTCTATGCATAAAATATTGAGTCTCTGTTTATACCTCGGGTATGAGCCTATTTATAGGCAAAGAGGTAGACTCAAACCTGAATTAGGATTCATGCTCCTTGTTGATCTAGAACTGGTGTCAGAGTTCTAATTGGACTTTGATCCTTGATTAGACTTCTAATCTGATATCTTATCAGACTTCTGATTTGATCATTCTTCTTATCTAATTGGACCATGAGTCCTATCCCAATTCCCTTGGGGATAGGATCATGTACTGATCAAATTATGACTATTTACTTCAATTCAACTTGGAGTAGAGTCCTAATCCGAATTTACTGAGATAACTGATACCTGATTTCTCTGGAGTAGTTAGTAAATGTCTATCTCCTCCTTGGATCGGGTTGAGTGGAATTTATCCCCAACACTAGCATTTCTCACCAACCAAACAAACCCCTCATTTCAAAAGCCCATCAGTCATAGTTTCCTCCACTCCAAAATAGAGAAACTTGAAAAGATCAAGAAAGAAATTCCGTTTCTTTCACTTTCCCACATTTTCTGAGAAACCAAACGCAGGACAAGAGATTGATAGTACACAAACAAACACGTATAAAGAGCCGCAAGAAAAAAGATTAGGTAGCATACTTGGGGAATCCAACAGAAAGGAAGTGCCTGAATTTTGGGGACCTGAAACTAATGGTCGGCGGAATTACCACTAACAAGTCGTTGATAGCTCCTGAAATTTGCATTTTTTACGGTCTGGGGGCTAGGATTCAGCCCTCGGTAGCCTTATATGGGCGAAAAAAGGAAGATTGATGTTTGAAGATTAGGATCCTGTAGAGAGAGAGTGGCGGTGGTCGACGCTCCTAGTCCCCGAACTGTGGTGGGCGGCGAATTGCGGTGGTCGCCCGGTGGAGATGGGGTGAGGTTTGAGGGGATTTTGAAATTTTGAGGATGAGTTTTTTGAAAATGGGGGGAAGAAAAGGTAGTGATGCGTTTTTAGAACTTTTTGTTTTTTGTTTTTTTTTAAAAAAAAAAAACAAATAAAAAATAATAATAAAGCTGCCATGTAGGATGAGGGTCTGACCCTCGTCCTCCGTATAGACGAGCTCATTATACCGCACTTTATCCTAATTTATACGTAATGGTAGCTGGCTAGGATAGAATAAGATCTTATTGTAATGTCCCGCTTTTACAAAAAGCGTAAGTGAATTTTTTTTCGAATTTTCACGTGACATTACTATCTCATCAGAGTTAAATGTTGGCAACAAAATATATAAATATGATACAGACTTAGAAATTAAATAACACTTCAGAGCTTCTATTGAAATACATCAAAATAGATATAATAAGCAAGTCAGCGTAATTATACAAAGTAGTAGTAGTCATGCCTCATAGGGCATAAATAGTCATACAAGCCAAAATATCTAAGGTTTAATAATTACATAACTGCAAAATTATAAATATTGTCTTTAAACTAAGTTAATGAACTACAATATGGTAGTTCCCAAAAAGGAGGCAGACTAGCCTCAAATACTAGTATCAGGATCCATCTAAGGGTTTGGATAGTCCTGATATTCCTCCTCTTCATATCCTGTATTAGCACCCAACATAGAAAGAAAACAACAATAGAAAATACTAAAGTGAGTCTGCTGTTTCCCATAATAATATGAATGTTGATTTACTTAATAAATGCAACATGATGTAATGGCTTTATAATTACATGTATACGCAATATATAATCTTTGGTCGTGAATCGTAGACATAAATTGAATATAAACATAATCATAAAGCAGTAGTATGATAGTTTTAAATGTAGAGTTTTATTTATTTTCCTTTTTCCACTCATCTGTTGGCCTAGGCACGGTTAACGTCTTATTTGAAGCCTGAGCTTCCTTCCTTTAACTTTTAATTATTTTCTTTGGGAGCCTAGGCTCTTGGAAACCTTGGTTTCCCTGGTGACCTAGGTACACTAGTTTTTGTATTTATTATTCTCTTTTCGGGTACTTCCTCATTTACCGAGAACTTAGGAACTCTTGTGAAGCCTCATGTACCCACTGTGGATCTAGATCCAACAGCTTGTTATAAGTCAGATTATTAAAAATAATAAAACATGCAAAGTCACATGCACAAACAAGTAAATAAAACAGTAATCATAATGTTATAGGAAAATCAACCAGCTTCGTCCTCAGTAAGTATAGAGATACTTACTATTTCTGCTCCAAAGATTTCCTTCTAAAACTGCATAATTACAATCATGTAATAATAATAGATTAATAAAAGCACTATGAAAATATTTATTATTATTACTATACCTATTTTTCCAGAAATTGCAACGGCCACAGATTTAAATATGATAAATATAATCTTATACTTATGTATCCCATACAAATATTTTATCTAAGAAGATGGGCGGCATAAAATACAAATTGGACATAATATTGACAACATCTATTACTAATAAAAATAGTTAGACGTTGTGACTAAAGTTACCATTTTTCATTAAACGTACCTCCCTCTAAAAATACCTTTTGACATATATATATATATAGCACTTAGTGGACATTTAAGTTTAAAACTAGAATACAAGTGTCACCTAATAAAGCGCGCACACACACACAGACACACACACACACACACACACACACACCACACACACACACACACACACACACACACACACACACACACATACACGTCCCTTATAGTGAAGCTCACATCAAAAACACATATCCTTAACACACACTCATATAAACTTATTTATTTTTTTGTAAGCACTCCCTATCGGTACAGCACACACATACACCTATATTTTTATAACACATCCACACACATCTTTTTCAAATACAAACTCACACACAAGCACACATATATAAGTACATAATTGTTACTTCATCAATGGAGGAATAAATCATGGTTTAAAAAACAGCAAAATAACTATTTATTCTTTGAGGATTTTAAGGGAAAAGATACTTACTGAGGATATCCTAAAGTGATTCAAATGAGTATGGGAGGTTGCTGTCCAAACAAAAACTCCACCAATAGATGCTCTGTTTTTTTGTCTAAAGAAACAGAGGTTGATTCTAACTTGGTTCCTACTGATTTGGTGATGAAAAGAGGGTAATTAAGGCTTAGTTTTGGATTACAAGGTGCTTGAAAACATGGTGAAACAAGGAGATTTCTAAGTTTAGAGTTTCTGCACTAACAAAAAAGAGAGACAACAAGTTTACGAGAGAGAGTGTTTGCTGGAATTTGGTTTTTTTTCTTTTATGGAAATTGATCATCCCTGCATTCCTTATATATCAATCTTGGATGGTTGAGATCAAGCCAATAGCCAGATGCTCCAATGTCCAGATTTAAAACACATCAGCTAGAGAAAACAATAACTAGATCTCCCATATCTTCTAAAATATGATTTTCATATCTTTGAATAATAAATGCACCAAATCTTATCGGTTTTGAACCAAACCAGCTAACTAGACTAACTAGATGGGTTTCTAATCTCCTGAGACCAATAACACGAAATGGGTTCTTGAATCAAAGGTAGAAAATCGACATTTGTAGTTTACACGTAGATTGCATCATACTGAATAATTAAGTCGCTCGATCGACATCGACCCAGAATCGCTCGATCGATCCCATTTACTAGCAAATATTATGTCACTCGATCAATTTAATATTCGATCGATTCGCTTCTAAAGTCGCTCGATCGACTTTGGTTAATAATATCCTTACTAATCTGATTTCTATACATGCATATATACTTATACACAATCCTATTTAATCTATGACTAACATTAATTAAGTCTTATACCTATATACACACACACGTAAATATTATTAAATACAAATTACTAACCTAAGCATGATATTTCCCGAGTAATACACTTATCCATTCCATTTACGTTATGATCAGAATTTAATGTTAGTATATTGAAACCGACCTGTGGTGAACGATTTTCAATTTCGATGACCGATACTCGAGATGTGTATGTTGTTTTTGTCAGCTTTTGAGTTTTGTGGTTTGGGGCGGGGTCGGGTATTCCTGAATGGCGTCCACATATTCCATGTCTTCCTTAATTCATACCCTTGTGCTAGTTCATCATACTTGTCTTTGATGTCAATGGAGGAGCTGTGGTGGAGCTAACCTATAATCTCAAGGACATTGTGTTGTGAATGGTGAAAAAGTCAATCTACATTGTGAGGATGAAAGAGGGGTCTTGGCTAGTCCCTGATGACAACAACAATGGCTTGAAAGAATTCGACAAAGAATCCCTTGCTTGATAGGGCTTGAGGTTATAAAACCAAGATGAGAGAGAGAGAGAGAGAGAGAGAGAGAGAGAGAGAGAGGAGAGAGAGAGAGAGAGAGAGAGAGAGAGACTGGCTAGTCCCTGATGACAACAACAATGGCTTGAAAGAATTCGACAAAGAATCCCTTGCTTGATAGGGCTTGAGGTTATAAAACCAGGATGAGAGAGAGAGAGAGAGAGAGAGAGAGAGAGAGAGAGAGAGACCTAGATGGCTTGACGGCAAGCTGGAATGTGGAGGCAGAGTGTGGAGATTGAAGAGTGAAGGGTTTTTGAGACATATGCGCTGCGCATCTGAGAGTTTAGGAGGACATAGGGTTTCCGAGGGAAAAATTTATATATATATATATATATATATATATATATATATATATGGAAAAATATAATTAATCCTCCCAAACTACCACCTTTTTTTTCGGATGACCTCCTAGACTACCAAGGCTTGCACTTTGGCTCCACAAACTAACAAAACCTTTGAACAATGTTCATTTTGGCGAAATATCCCCATTTTACCCATGCCAAGTGTGATTTTTCAATTAAAAAAAATCAAAAAAAATAAAAATCAAAATCAAAAAATCAAAAAATTTAAAAAATTTAAAAAAATTCAAAAAAATAAATAAACTAAATTTTATTTTTTAATCGTATTTTTATTTTTTTTTAAAAAAGATGGGTGTTTGGAGTGGCGTTATTTTTCAACAGCGACCCAATCTTCCCAACACCCCTCCGGTCATCGTCCATTTCTCCGCCAGATCCCGATCGAGGTCTTCTGTAACGATGATAGACTTGCTTGTAGTTTGTTACAAAACAAAATTCAGATTGGAATCATACATAACATTCGAAAGATCAATATATTCAAGACATCGAAGGACAGAAAATTAGTCGCGTTCGCGTTCGGAAAGGCGGGAACGAGTTTACCAAGCTGCAGGGGTGCATCATGCCCAATGACAATGCTGGAAAGAAGCAATATGTTCTCCGGTCGATCGCAATATTTTTTTTCTAAAAAAAAAAAAAAAATTTAAGTTTTGTTATTTTTTTTATTTTTATAAAATTTTTTGATATTTTTTTGATATTTTTTTTTGAATTTTTTGAATTTTTTTTAATTGAAAAATGACATGTGGCAGAGGTATTATTGAGATATTTTGGTAGTTTGAGAGGCCAGAGTGCAAGCCTTGGTAGTTTGGGGAGCCATCCGAAGAAAATGTGATAGTTTGGGGGGTTAAATTGTATTCCCCCCCCCCTTTTTTTTTTTTCCTGGCGCTGGTCGGTTGCTGATGAGAATCGTGAAAATCATTACTGAATTCTAACCTGACCCGAGAAGAATTTTAAAATAACAAGCCGTAACCGATTTTTAAACCTTGAAATTCGTGATTTTTCGAGGCAGAGTGAGTCAGGTACATCGGGTTGGTCGGATTCAGGTGGATTTTACTGTCCCTTAAATATTAGTGCATCTAAGAATATACATAATTTTAATGGTGACACGCCTTTTAAATAATTAATGTAGCATCATGATTTTGTGGGGAAAACTTTACCGTCGTTTACCATATATCTGAAAAGTATTTTGTGTTTTGAGAATTATTTGTTAATGATTTCGAAAAACAATGTAGTTTATGTTTTGAAAATGATTTCTATTTTTAAAATCATTAATTACCATACAAGATCCCCTTAAGTTCTCTGCCTACCAAAAAAACAAAAAACAAAAAAAATAAAAATAAAAGATGAATAATACAAACAGACATATATGTCTGTTAGTTTTATAAAGTACAAAATCCATAGCAAAACTGGGTTCAGTAGGCTAATTAGGAATTTTGCTGTCTTATTGAATGCCGTGTCTCCCATCGATTGATTGGTGAACAGAATATTCTCCAAAACGAATAAATACAAATTAAACAATATACATAATTTTAATGGTCTCCCATCGATTGATTTGTGAACAGAATATTCTCCAAAACGAATAAATACAAATTAAACAATATACATAATTTTAATGGTATATTGTTTTAACAATATACATAATTTTAATGGTCTCCCATCGATTGATTTGTGAACAGAATATTCTCCAAAATGAATAAATACAAATTAAACAATATACTTTGACAATCACATGACTACCATGTTCCTCTAACAAATGACATACCTAATTCGACTTTAAACTACTAATTATTTAAATCTTTAACGTTATTTTATATTACATTAAGAGGGGCTTAAACTACTTAATGGACTATCACTTGATTGTATATGTATGAATTGTTACGTGAGTTTGTAAGAGGTTGTAGTAAAAGTTTTGATACTTCAATCATTTTCCTGGTTAATATTTAAATCGCATGACTGCCATGTTATTACAACAGCAGATGAGGACATACAATTCGATTTTAAATTACTAATTATTTAAATCTTTAACATTATATTATATTAATAGGGCCTTAAACTGGTTACTAGTTACCAACTATATTATATTATAATTGAAAAGCAACAACATATATACATACATATCACATCAGAAAAGAAAAAAGAGCAATACCATTCACTGAATCTTGTGGTGGAAAGTGGAAAGTGGAAACTCTTTGATACAATGTACTGCGCATGTTCTCTGGACACATTAATTTATTTATTTTTGTGAGTACATTAATTTAATTTTAATTGTGTTAGATTTGTGTTAAAGAAGAATAGATCCGTATCTAATTATTCAGATTATGATATTAGTGCATCTAATAATATATATAATTTTAATGGTGACACGCTTTTTAAATAATTAATGTAGCATCATGATTCTATGGGGAAAATTTTACCATCGTTTACCAAATATCTGAGAAGTATTTTGTGTTTTAAGAATTATTTGTGAATTAATGATTTTGAAAAACAATATAGTTTATGTTTTGAAAATAATTTCTATTTTTAAAATCATTAATTACCATACAAGATCCCCTTAAGTTCTCTGCCCACCCAAAAACCAAAAATAAAATAAAATAAAAATAAAAGATGAATAATACAAACAGAAGGAACAAATCCATAGCAAACTTGGGTTCTGTAGGCTAATTAGGAATTTTGCTGTCTTATTGAATGTCGTGTCTCCCATCGATCAATTCATTTTGTGAACAGAATATTCTCCAAAACGAATAAATACAAATTAAACACACTACGGACGATATCATAACCATGCATGGACATCCTTTACAAAACTGATCACTGCCCATCTCTGACCGTGACGTGCCCACGCGGTTTCCGGCATGGTGGCCGGATTAATGGGGTTGACAGAATTTGGTGACTCTTCAACGTCGTGGAAGACTGGAAGTACTGCATATATAGGTGGCTGTGCATATAGTAGGATAGGCTTAGGAGCCTTACTTCTTTTATAACTCCGATTCTAGTTCTAATGTGGTTTTAATATTGGTTCATCCATGATTTCGGTCCTTGTTCTACTACAACTCCATTTTATTTCCTAAGTCAATTATAATTGCAAATCCAAATTTATAAATAGAGGACTACGGATCGAGAATGATCAACCAAAAATCATCCGAAGAGTTGAAGCAATATACGATAAAGCTGATAAACAACATACCAAACCCCGTCACCATTATATATATAATCACAGTTGCAGTAGCAGGTAGAGTGAACCACCTCCATCACAATGCCAAAGCCAGCCTTCCCCTTCGTTCTCTTCCTTTTCTTAGCTCTGTTTGCCTCAGCCCAGTCGTCACCTTCCGCTGCGTGCAAGTCTACCCTCTATCCGAAGCTCTGCCGTTCAATCCTCTCCACCATCCGCTCCTCCCCGTCTGATCCCTACCGCTACGGCAAGTTCTCTGTGAAGCAATCCCACAAGCAAGCACGCAAAATGTCGAGCGCGATCGACAGCTACCTCAGCCAAAAGCGACGGTCGTCAATGGGCCACGCCGAGGTTGGTGCGCTGGACGATTGCCGCCACCTGTCCCAGCTCAACGTGGAGTACTTGGAGTCCATCTCGGCGGGGCTGAAGTCGGCCAAGTCGCTGAACAACGAGGTGGGGGAGCAAGTTCATACGCTGCTGAGCGCGATAGTGACGAACCAGCAGACGTGCTACGACGGGCTCGAGGATTCCGAGAGCAGCATTGCGAGCGCGTTGTTTGAGCCGCTGAACAACGTGACTCAGCTGTATAGCGTGTCGCTTGGGTTGGTGACACATGCGTTGGATCAGAATCTGAAACGAAACAAACGGAAAAAGCGGTCTGAAGGTCGATTTCCGGCGATGGTGCACCCGGTCCGTGGACGGCTTGAAAGTCTCATCAAGGTAAACAATTTTTAGTTCTTGCTCTTTTTGTTTATCTTGTTTTAATGCACGCACGGGAATAATTACATGATATATTAATTGGGACTAGATAAATAAAATAAAATAAAATAATAATAATAATTATTATTATTAGCTATTATTTTAATAATAATAATAATAATATTAATACTATGATAACATTTAAGTTGGTACGAGAGTCTTATTCTTATTTAACTAGGATTTGGACTGTTGACCCAATTCTTCAAAGAATTTTTATTGGACCCGCATTAAGACTACTACCCCAATTCGACAACATATATACATGCATATATGCTTTACTTTGTTGATTAATAGTGGATATAAATTAAGTAGGGAAAATAGGAAATTGTATTCATTAAAAAAGAAAAGAAAAGAAAAGAAAGGAAATTGTTCAATTATATAATGAGAAAAGTATATTTATTTTATTTGACAATATTAATTTACTGCAGGATCTACGGAAAACCACTTGCAAAAAATCAACATATTGCCCCAAGAAAAAGGAACGGATTCTGAGTGCTTTGGGAGAAAGCAATGGCATTCTTATTAAGGATACTGTGACTGTCGGCTTATATGGCACCGATAACTTCACGTCCATCTCCGACGCCGTCGCATTTGCTCCCAATAATTCAAAGCCCGAAGATGGATATTTTGTGATCTACGCCACAGAAGGATATTACGAGGAGTATGTGGACGTGCCGACCTATAAGACGAATATAATGTTGCTTGGAGATGGGATCAACCGGACTGTCATCACAGGAAACCATAGTGTGATTGATGGCTGGACTACTTTTAATTCTTCAACCTTTGGTAAGTAAACCATTCCCAAATTAACATTATTGGAGCTCATTATAATTTTGGTGACAATTCTTGTTTCCGTGTCGGGTTCGGTTCGTGTCGAAATGTATATAGTTATAAAACTATATTGCAAAGTTAATCATAACTTGACTCATTTAATTAAATTGGTTAGATCCCTCAATCTTAACCTGCTATTTTCGTGTTGGATTCATGTTCGAATCATGAATCGTGTCAAAAAATTGCATGCCTTAAATGTCGAATGTCGGGTTCAGGTCATGTCGAGACATAGGTATAAGACTATATATGCTAATCCTAATCTTATCAATTTAATTAAATGGGTCAGATCATTCAACCTTAGGGCTTGCAGATAGTGTAAAAGATTGACAACATACACTAAATGTCCTGTGTTGGGTTCAAATTGGGTCAAGACATAGCATTACAAAACGGGTCAGACTTTAACCCGACCTATTTATTTAAACGAGTCAGACCCTTAACTCTATGCCGCGAATTTTATGTTAGATTCTTGTTAGATTAACGAGTTATGTAAAAACTTTTGGCTCTAATTTTATGATAATGCCACTAGAGTTTTCCTTTCATTTGGATATATATTTGCAAGATTTTCTCTTTGCCTCCTCTAAACGTAAACAATCATAACTTGTGGAATATAGTAGACATGAATGAAGGCTTTGTGAATGTGGATCTCATATATATATATATAACTTGGTCATAAGTAACAATTGAACTAATTAACATATATATGCATTGATGCAGCTATTTCTGGAGACCGATTTATAGCAGTAGATGTAACGTTCAGGAACACGGCTGGTCCTGAGAAGTACCAAGCAGTAGCTCTAAGGAACATTGCTGACCTCTCCACGTTCTACCGTTGCAGTTTTGAAGGCTACCAGGACACTCTTTATGTTCACTCTAAAAGACAATTCTACAGAGAATGTGAAATTCATGGAACTGTAGATTTCATTTTTGGAAATGCTGCTGCTGTCTTCCAGAGCTGCAATCTATTTGCCAGGAAGCCAATGGCCGGTCAAAAGAATGCCTTCACAGCCCAAGGCCGGTCGGACCCAAATCAAAACACCGGTATTGTTAAATCATTACTTATTCTAAATACTTAAGCTAATAGGAAAAAATAGATTTATATTATAACACTCACTATCACGTGTGGGTTGAAACAGTTCAAGATCTCTTGAAATTGTAGATTCTAAAATTATGTGAATTTAGGTCATTACTTGCATTGATTGGCTTAAAAAAAATGAATATATTTTTAACATACTCAATTCTTATTGATAATATGCAACATTTTTAATTGGTAACATTTTTCAAGCTGTTCGATGCAAAGAACGGCATGATTCACATAATTTTAGAATGGGAATCCTCACGGCTGAAACTCTCATTTAATAAGTAAAGCTTAAAATGTGTAATATTTAATTGAAATTGAGGGTAAATTGACGGGGAGAAGATTCGAACATAGGACGACCTTTTCTCTGAAATCATGTTATAAATCACCATTTATCCTAAAAGTTTAAGTTGATAGGAATGAATGAATTTAATCATCTAGCTAATTTATCTTTTGACAGGTATATCAATCCACAACTGCACAATTGAAGCTGCACCAGACTTGGCAATGGAGATGAGCTCAACCTTAAATTATCTGGGGAGACCATGGAAGAATCACTCAAGGACCGTGTACATGCAATCGTATATTGGCAATTTGATCCATCCCGTCGGATGGTTGGAATGGGATGGAACCTTTGGATTAGACACACTCTATTATGGGGAGTTTGAGAATCGTGGGCCAGGGGCAGATACGAGAATGAGAGTAAATTGGCCTGGTTATACTTTGATGAATGCTTCACAAGCTTTGAATTTTACTGTCTTTAATTTCACAATGGGGGATACTTGGTTGCCTTATACTGATATACCCTTCTCTGCAGGACTTCTATAAACTAGAGATTTGTAACTAGATAAAAAGTTTCGTTTGTTTTTCAGGTTTTACCTTTCTAATGATTTTTTTGGGAACCCTATAGCTTTGAGAAAACTGATTCGATGGTGTTTGATAACGTTTTTTAGGAGGAGTTTTTAGTATTTGTTAAAGTATTGATTAAATGATTTAATTTTCCTCTTCCTATCAGCTTAAATTTTTGGGATGAACTGTAGCTTAATTAATATGGTTACAGAGCCTAGAGGCTTTGAGTTCGAACATTATTTTAGTCATTTGCCTCACATTTCAATTAAATATTCCACGTGTTTGAGCTTCATCTATTAAAAGGTAATCTGAGCCCACACGTGAGAATGAGTGTTAAGGTATTGATTAAATGATTAAATTTACCTATTCCGATCAATTTCAACTTTTAAGATAAGTGGTAATTTAATAGTATTTTGGTTAAAAAAAAAGTGTATACATATGAATTTTTTTGTGAAAAACATTATTTGTTAATGCTTTAGTTGTGATTCTTTAGAATTTTAAGGGAAAATTACAGTTTAGCCCTCCAAACTGCCAGTCGTCTTGCAACTAGCCCCGCAAACTGTCAACACTCCGACTCTGGCCCCCAAAACTACCAAAACCTTTAAAAAATGTCAAATTTAACGAAATATCTCCATATTACTCATTCCACTTGTCATTTTTCAATTAAAAAAATAATAAAAATTAACCCTAAAAATAAAAAAAATAAAAAAATTATTATTTTTTTAATAAAATAAAAAAAGAGAAAAAGAAAGAAAATTGGTGTTTGGCTGGTAGGGGGTGTCTATTCTAATCACACAGGGTTTAAACGGTTGAGAAAAGTTCTACCACATGTTTGATTATTTGTACGTTGGGTTACCAAATATTCCTTATTTCTCATCTTTTCTTCTTAACCTTTTCTCATGCTCATTCATCCAAATTCCGAACTCATCTTTAAATATTCTTTTCCTCAATCTTGGGCTTACCCATCATCACATGTCATAAAGTTCAGTGTTACCTCTTTCCTCCATTGTAGACCATCACTCCCTTTTCTTGCTCTCTTCACCTGCTTTGGTTGCTTTAAATGCATTTTGGGCTTCTTCGATCAGCAGAGCAGTCACATGAAGTTCCTCCTCTAAAGCTTTTGTAGCATGTATGGTAGAATTGTCTTTTCTCCTTTTTGCAGTTCATCACATGACCAAATCTAGTTGAAGTGATCACGGTTAAGAGTGTGAAAAAAAGAGAGACCCGTCTACATTTCTTGACCCCAATTGATTATATTATTATTCTATATAGTGACTGGTGGTCTTGGTTGTTTTTCTTCTTTGTAGACTTCAATGGGCTCTGTTCTACGTTAAGTTGTAACTAACTAATTGTACAATTGTAATAGACATGTCTAAAATAATTTAGTGATTTCTCAGTCTCATTTGAAAAATTTGTTAAACTACCATATATTATAAGCAAATGACTTATTATAGTCTAATTTTAAAGAAATTTAGACTGAGAAAGGTTGATTATGAACAGAAAAATCAGATCAGGATTGCAAAATGTATGCCCACACAATTTTATATATCACATTAAGATTGCATAATCATGTACACCAACACAATTGCATAAATTAATCAACAATTAGTAGGCTTTAATTTAATGAGGAAAACATTGCAAAAGCATTTTACTTATCACTTTGTCATATATACTTTAACATGCATGGGCCTATCAAACAAAAAGGGTACGGATCGTTTTAATTAGGATTTAAAGCCTAATTAAGGTAAGTAAAGAAGGAAACAAAGTAGGAGAAGTGATATCAAACATGGAAGCATGGTCTCAGATAAAATAACTCTCAAAACACTTCATAATTCTGTACTTGTTGGTGTAGAAATTAGTTTATCAGTAGTTGGCAGCAAATGATGAACTATTATAAAAAGCTCATATCTTCTTCTTTTTTTTTTCTTTTTTTTTTTTAAAGTACATGGAACAAAATAGCTAAACAAGCTTAAAGCAAACGAAATTAAAAACCTAATAAACTAATGGGAGGTGGATCTTTTCTACTTACAATAGGGACAGAAGAAAGAGGGGGAGGAGCTGTGGGAATGCGGCCATAAAAAGATCTGGCTGCGGCCCAGTGTGCTACTGAATGAGTTTAAAAATTTGTACTTCAATTCTATTGACTTTCCTTACACTCCAAGAAATGGAGGTTGGGTTAAAGTGTCCCACATCATTAAGATTTCCTTTACTTTAGCACTTTATAATGGAGGTTGGGTTAAAGTATCATTCCCACAGCAACCACATCAACAGCAAAGATTACGAAGACAACGTCGATATGGTGTAGAAATTAGTTTATCGGTAGTTGGCAGCAAATGATGAACTATTATAATAAGCTCATATCTTTTTTTTTATTATCTTTTTTATTTTATTTTAAAGTACATTGAACAAAACATCTAAACAAGCTTAAAGCAAATGAAATTAAAAACCTAATAAACTAGTGGGAGGTGGATCTTTCCCACTTATAATAAGGACAGAAGAAAGAGGGGGAGGAGCTGTGGGAATGCGGCCAAAAAAAGATCTGGCTGCGGCCCACGTGACACATAAGCCGCTTGGCTAATTTATTAATTTTTTTTTAATATTTATATTTAAAATTTTAGCCATGTGGCTTATATGCACGTGGCCAGTCACATAAGCCACATGGCTAATTTATTAAATTTTTTTTTCAAATTTTTTTTT
This sequence comes from Alnus rubra, assembly GCA_028654335.1. Classification (NCBI taxonomy): domain Eukaryota; kingdom Viridiplantae; phylum Streptophyta; class Magnoliopsida; order Fagales; family Betulaceae; genus Alnus; species Alnus rubra. Next base: position 606,662 of record JAJPGS010001899.1, on the reverse strand, counting down.
ATTTATATTTAAAATTTTAGCCACTTAATTTTTAGCCACGTGGCTAATCTATCATTAATTGCTAAAACTTCCCTCCAACCCATTTCTAATTTCCCTCCTTCTTACTTTTTTTTTTCAATTTTTCCCCCCTTTTTTTTTATCAGTTCCCCCTCCCCCTTTTTTAACTATTCTTTATTTCATTTTGTTATTTTTTCTTCCTTCTTTCCCTTTTTCCCACGCTCGATGTTCCTTGTTCTCCTTTTTTTCTTTATTTTCTTCACGCAGAGTCACAGAGAGGGAGATGGAAGAGGGAGACCGAGAGATTTGGAGAAAGAGATTCTGAGATAGATCCGTGGTCGACGACGGAGCTGGAGCCCGGAGGGTCACGGCCCGAGAGGTTGAGCTTGTGGTCGGCCTACTCTCAGAGATGGAGGAGATCCGGCCGACTCACGCTCGCTGGCCGGTTTTTGGTTTTTTGGTGTTCGGTTTTTCTTTTCCTTCTTTCCTTTTTTCCCACGCTCGTCGTTCCTTCTTCTCCTTTTTTTTATTTATTTATTTTTTTTCCTTTTCTTCACACAAAGGGAGATGGAAGAGGGAGACCGATCGGAGAGCTGGAAAGATTCTGAGATAGATCCATGGTCGACGACGGAGCTGGAGTCCGGAGGATCACGGCCGGAGAGGTAGAGATTGAGTACGACCGATTCTCAGAGATGGAGGAGATCCGGCCGACTCACGCTCACTGGTCTGATTTTCAATCTGATTTTGGGTTTTTCTTGTTTTGGTTTGATGATTTCCGGCGAGTGGTTGAGTGGGCGACTGGGTTTTTGTTGTTTAGGTTTAATGGCTGACGAATAGGTTTTTTTTTTTTTTTTTTTTTTTTTTTTTTTTTTTTTTCTCTGGTTTGATTTCCGGCGACTAGATTGTTGTTGTTTTGGTTTATTGAATTTTTTTCCATTTTGGTTTTTTGTGTTTTTGGTTTGATGGGTTCCAATCCGGCGACTGGGTGATTGCCGGTCCATGCCTGGATGTACGCCTTCTCCTTTTTAAAAAAAAAAAAAGAACCAAAATTTTAGTCACGTGGCTTTAATTACACGTGGCTATAATTGTCTATTTTTTTAGAAAATGAAATTAGCCACCTGGGGTGGCATGTGGCTAAACGTCACATGGTTAAATTGCCACATATATAAAAGGACACGTGGCTAAAATTGCATTTAGTAACAACCGAATTTACTGCGTGTAACCCACGTAGCTAAATGCACGTGCTAACAGTTAGCCATGTGTATGACCCCTATACACGTGGCTAACTGCAAGTGACTAAAAACAAAGTTTTTTGTAGTGACAGTACTATCATTCCCACAGCAGCCACATCAACAACAAAGATAACGAAGACAACGTCGATATGGTGTAGAAATTATTTTATCAGTAGTTGGCAGCAAATGATGAAGTATTATAATAAGCTCATATCTTTTTTCTTTTCTTTTTTTTCTTTTTCTTTTTTCTTTTTTTATTTTTTTAAAGTACATTGAACAAAACAACTAAACAAGCTTAAAGCAAACGAAATTAAAAACCTAATAAACTAGTGGGAGGTGGATCTTTTCCACTTACAATAGGGACAGAAGAAAGAGGGGGAGGAGCTGTGGAAATGCAGCTAGAAAAAGATCTGGCTGCGGCCCAGTGTGCTACTGAATGAGTTCAAAAATTTGTACTTCTATTGACTTAATTTCCTTACACTCCAAGAAATGGAGGCTGGGTTAAAGTGTCCTACATCGTTAAGATTTCCTTTACCTTGGCACTTTATAAGCCATGGTGTCTCATCCTCTATCAATGCTTCTTTTGAGAGTAAGTAAGGTCCTTGAATTTTTACAGTGTGGCCAAATACAAAAATCTCATTGCCAAAACTTCGGCAACGAAAATTTAGTCGTTGCACCCAGGTTGTTGTCGATAACTCGGTGGCTATTATTTTTTGCAACCTCACATTTGAAATTGTCAAAAGAGGATTTGGATATGGTGCAATAGTTCTAATTTTGGCTGTTCGTTTAAAATGAACAGCTCAAATTGCTCCTGCATAGGACACAAAAAAAAAAATAGTAAATTACAAACCGCCAAAGTGGCCATTCGGAGTGGTCAAACCACTTACTGTGGCCGAAAGAGTGGTTCAACCACCTCAAAACTCGGCTATTGGGGTGACCGTACTACCCCTTTGACCTAAGGGGTAGTTCAGTCATGACCAATGGTTCGGCCACTCTCATTGACCATCTAGCTCGGTGGCTTACACGCTTCATTTTTTTTCTCTAATACTATGTTATCATGATCAAGGCTGTTCAATTCAAATCAGAACTATTGTACCTGATGTAATACCCCGATCTTATTCCGCCGAAATTGGGGGCTTTTTGCAGCCAGAAGTTTCGTCGCTAGCTGAAAAGTGCACTTTGAAAAAAAGAAAAGAAAAAAGCTTATATTGTTGCAAAAGCAGAAATTGAATTTGATCAATTTCTTTTGGCGACTTGTATTATTCTGAAAGTATTATTGGGAACAATTATGGTTGCGGGAGGGGTTACAATTATTATTATTATTATTATTATTATTTTTTTTTTTTTTGAGGGAAAGAAAGCCTTTCATTGAGATCAAATAGCTTTACAACAACAGACACCACAGGGGTGAAACATAGGCACCCTAAAGGTGTACAAACATCTCAATACAATACAGACAGTTGCTACTAAATAAAACCCAGCCAACAGAATGATGCATCTGCGTTGACATACATTTTTACTTGAACAGGGAGTCGGTCACACATTCTGGGCGACTGCCAATGATTAGATTAATGTACGTACAAAGCAAACTGTCCAAAGAAACACAAACAATAACAAAACAGGAAAAGCTCAACGAAGGAGCTGTCTGCCGGGAAAGCCACCAGAGAACAAGCCCATCAATCCTGAAGCGCCAAAAGCCTCTGATCATCACCAGAACCACCATACACGGCGAAGAAAACCGGTTTGCAGTCCTCACGCGCAATCCGAACCGAAAACCACCCAGGCGCGTGAAGGCCACGCGCCGATCACCGAGAGACCGCACAGCCGTGGAGAGCGGCTGGAGCACCAGAGACTGAAGACGAACATAGCTAACAGGCGCGTGTCCACCAGAAGACGGCGAAAACTTGTAGATTTGGCCTCCAAAAAATCTGACAGTGAACAAACACACCACAAACTCCGCCATCGACACGCCATGGGTGACTAGTCCCCACCGACACCTTCACCAGAGAACTCTCCTGCCTATACAAACTAAAACCAGAAAAACCTAAACACCCACTGGATTCACACCGGGGCGACTAAAGCTTCCACAACCCTAAAGGTCGGAAGACTCAACTACAAACAAAAAACCATCTTAGCAACAAAGACTAAGATGGCCAAAACAAAAAACCCAGGGAGGAGGGAGGCGTGAAAGCCTCCCTCCCCCAAAACCAAGACAAACTGTCGGCTCTCTCTCTCACTAGAAAAACGGGAGTCTCTCTCACTAGACAAACACGAGAAAAACTGGGGTTACAATTAATTGATTAATCCACTTGTTCGGCAACGACGACTGTGGTCGTGAAAGCGGACTCTTCCATTTATCAACTTGTTTGGCAACGACGATTGTTGTGAAAGTTTACTTTGGTAATTGTAGGGTAAACACATACACCAATGAGTCAATGACACGTACACCATATGTTTTTTTTTTTTTTTAATTTTATTTATATGTTCTTTTTACACTCCCACGATCACCGCATGTAAAAAAATTAAAATTAAAACCAAGAGACTCTTTTGGGGAGTCTCGTTTTAATGCCTAAATTAACTTAAGAGAAAAATGTTTGGGAAAAATATATTTTAGCCCCCCAAACTATCACCATTTTTCCGGATGGCCCCTCAAACTACCACTTTCTGATTTTTTGGCCCCATCCGTCCATTTATGCCGTCAATTCTAAACATAATTCCGAAAATACCCCTCCTACACTTTGAAATTCTCACTGTTAAGGGAGGGGTATTTTCGGGTTTTTGGCCAATTTCTGTTAGAATTAACGGCATAAATAGACGGATGAGGCCAAAAAATCAGAAAGTGGTAGTTTGGGGGGCCAGAATCTAAGCATTGGTAGTTTGGGGGCCATCCGGAGAAAGGGTGGTAGTTTGGGGGGCTAAAATATATTTAACCCAAAATGTTTCTATGCATAAAATCTTCAGTTTGTCGTTTATACTTAACGTATGAACCTAATTATAGGTAAAAATGTGAAGTCATTTCATCCTCATTCAATTGTGAGTTGGATTGTTGACAAAATTCTTCAAAGAGTCTTTATTGAACCCGGATTGAGACTACTATCCCAATTCAACTTAGAGTAGGATTATTCCCAACACCCAGTTAAATTTCCTACCATTATTTATGCAAATCAAGTATTTCCTACCATTATTTATGCAAATCAAGTACCCCTTGTAACCCTTTCCCGTTATCAATTAGAAAAAGAAAAAGAAAATAAATGCAACCCAACTCACAAACACTGTAGAAAAATAAACTAAGCACACACAAGCAATGCACCAAATTTTGTACGTGAAAAACCCTCACAACAAAAAACTTGGTTTTTAGATACTTGCAGTTAGTCACGTGCAATTAGCTACATGGGTTACTCGTAGTGAATTCGGTTGTTGTTAAATATACATTTAGAGACGTGGCCTTTTATATATGTGGCTATTTAGCTACGTGACGTTTAGCCACATGCCACTCCAAGTGGCTAAATGCAATTTTATTTTTTAAAAAAAATGGGCACTTCTAGCCACATGTAATTAAAGACACGTACTAAAGTTTTTTACTGTTTTTATTTTTTTTCCCAATATCGTATATATACAATATTTTCAGCGTACATCCAGGCTAGGACCGGCAATCACCCAGTCGCCAAATTTGAACCCATCAAACCAAAAATACAAAACCCAAAATAGGAAAAACCTAATCACGTACATTAGATTCAAAAAACCAAAAGAACAAAAATTCAGTCGCCGGAAATCAAAAAAAAAAAAAAAAAAAACCAATTCGCCGGCCATCAAACCTAAACAACAAAAACTCAGTCGCCCACTCGACGGAAATCATCAAACCAAAACAACAAAAACCCAAAATCAGATTCAAAATCCAGCTGGTCCTCCGATCCCTGCACCACTGAAACATCAAGGGATAAGAGAGAGAGAGAGAGAGAGAGAGAGAGAGAGAGAGAGAGAGAGAGTGAGAGAGATAGAGAGAGAGTACTTGTAGTCGATAGAGATCTGCGGCCGGCAAGCATGAGTCGGCCGGATCTCCTCCGTCTCTGAGAGTCGGTCGATCTCGATCTCTACCTCTCGGGCTGTGATCCTCCAGACTCCAGTGCCGTCATCGACCACGGCTCTATCTCAGAATCGCTCCAGTTCTCTCTCTCCAGCTCTCTCGGTCTCCCTCTTCCATCTCCCTCTGTGTGAGAAAAAAAAAAAAAAAAAAAAGAAGAAGAAGAAGGAAAGCCTGCATGGGAAAAATGGAAAGAAGGAAGAAAATAGAAGAAACTGAAAAGAATATTTAAAAAAGGGGCGGGGGAAATTAAAAAAAAAAGTAAGAACGAGAAAGATAAAGAGGAGGCAAATTATAAATGGGTTGGAGGGAAGTTTTAGCAATTAGTGATAATTAGCCACGTGGTTGATGTGCTACGTGGCCAATAAATAAGTGGCTAAAATTTTAAATCTTAAAATAAATTTAATAAATTAGCCATGTGGTTTATGTGCCACGTGGCCAATTGGTGACGTGGGCAATAAACCACATGGCTACAATTTTAAATATAAAATAAATAATTTTAATAAATTAGCCATGCGGTCAATTTTTAATTTCGATGACCAATACTCGAGATGTGTATGTTGTTTTTGTCAGCTTTTGAGTTTTGTGGTTTTGGGGGGGGGGGGGGGGGGGGGGAGGGTGTTTCCGAATGGCGTCTTCATATATATTCCATGTCTTCTTTCATACCCTTGTGCTAGTTCATCATACTTGACTATGATGTTAATGGAGGAGCTGTGGTGGAGCTAACCTATAATCTCAAGGACATTGTGTTGTTAATGGTGAGAAAGTCAATCTACACTGTGACGATGAAAGAGGGGCCATGACTAGTCCCTAACGACAACAACAATAGCTTGAAAGAAATCGACAAAGAATCGGCAGAGTGGGTCAAGTACATCGGGTTGGTTGGATTCGGGTGGCTTTTACCGTCCCGTAAATATTAGGGCATCTAACAGTATACATAATTTTAATAGTGACATGTATTTTAAATAATTAATGTAGCATCATGATTTTGTGAGGAAAAAATTATCGCCATTTACCATATGTATGAAAAGTATTTTGTGTTTTGAACACTATTTTGTATTTTGAATTGTTTGTTGATGATTTTGAAAACAATGTAGTTCTGTTTTGAAAACAATTTCTATTTTTAAAATCATTAATTACCGGACAAGATCCCTTTAAGTTCTCTGCTTACCCAAAATTTTTTTTTTTTTTTTTTAAAAAAAGATGAATAATACAAACAGAATATTCTCAAAACATAGCAAAATTGGGTTCGATCAGTACGTAGGCTAGTTAGGAATTTTGCTGTCTTATTGAATGTCGTGTCTCCCATCAATTCATTTGTGAACAGATCGAATATTCTCCAAAACGAATTA